>JAVYIG010002178.1:0-125659 GCA_035222895.1 Strongylocentrotus droebachiensis
CCCCTCTTAACCTCCCATATGCGCCCCCCCTCCCCTTGAGTCTTCTCTCCCATCATATCTCATTCACCTTCTCGTTGATAAAGACATCTTCAGTGATACCCTCTACCTACCTTCTCGTCGAATGGAAACACCCTATGTGTATTTACCCTCTCCCCCTCCACCCCACTCTCTCTCCCCCTCCACCCCACTCTCTCTCCCCCCTCCACCCCACTCTCTCTCCCCCCTCCACCCCACTCTCTCTCCCCCCTCCACCCCCTCTCCCTCTCCCCCTCCACCCCACTCTCTCTCCCCCTCCACCGCTCTCCCCCTCCACCCCTCTCCCCCTCTACCCCTCTCCCTCCTTACCGCACCCCTCTTAACCTCCCATGCGCCCCCCTTGAGACTTCTCTTCCATCATATTTTTCTTATTCATCTTCTCATTGATAAAGAGATCTTCAGTGGTACCCTCTACCTTCTAGTCGAATGGAAACACCCTATGTGTATTTACCCTCCCCCCTCCACCCTCTCCCTCTCCCCCTCCACCCCACTCTCTCTCCCCCTCCCCATCCACCCCTCTCCCCCCTCCACCCCTCTCCCTCCTTACTGCACCCCTCTTAACCTCCCATCCACCCCTCCCCTTGAGACTTCTCTCCCATCATATCTCATTCATCTTCTCATTGATAAAGAGATCTTCAGTGATACCCTCTACCTTCTCTAGTCAAATGGAAACACCCATCATGCATTTACTCTCTCCCCCCTCCACCCCTCTCCCTCCCCCACCGCACCCTATCCATCGCACCCCTATCCCCCTCCTATGCGCCTCTTGGTACGTAATATAGTGGTTCCTCTGTGCATCCTCTGTCAGGAACCAATTGGCACCCTCCTTTCCTGCTTACCCCTCTGGACCATGTCTCCAGCGCCCTTCTCCCCAGCAGCTTTCGAATCTCTGCCATCCCTGTTGTGTCGTTATCTCTTCCCCAGTTGAGTCATGGGCAGACCCCATTCTGTCACGTTGCTGTAAAGATAATCTTAAAGTTCTGGTGATAATGATCATGAAATTGCAACAGAATTCAAGAAAATATACAATCAAAGTTGAATATTACACATAATTAAAAACTACCAAACAAGTTTAAGAAAAAATGTGAGTAATTTGAAAAATTAATAATGAAAAATGAAAAACGAGGAAATTCAAATGGTGGTCCAAATCAAATGAATTATGTATTGTCCCACGTATGCATATCTGTGATGGTGCATTTCTGCTTTATTCATTTCCAGCAGTCTCAATTGGTCCAAACTCCCAAACATCCTATTACATGTAGTTGCATGATAAACAATTCAAATGGTTTAAAGACTATTTCTTAATATGCATTTTTATTACTTATTAGTACCGATTACCTGTTAAGTTATAACAACATTGTTAAAGAGGGAATTCCTCCCTCCCTCACCTATCATCCTGTAACACTGAGATTTATTTCTAAAACATGTCATTGCACTTCAAACTTTTGTAGATGGGTCGGTAGCGGGACATAAAATCACAGAGGCATTTCTAATTCATAGAGGAAAGGTCCTTGCGTGAGCGACGCCAAAAAAATAGGATTAGGAGAACCGCGTCTAGTGGGACATATCAAATTTTTATATCCACTTGATATCTTATTAAACCTGTTGCATTAATCACATTCGTTTGTGTGGTCTTTGACGATACGATACTTGAGATTGTATGATGCATGTCTGTGACTGTTCATTGAAAGATCATGCTGATTCCAGTCATTTTTTTCTTGTGTGTGTGGAACATGAATGCCGTAGGGAGCATCGCACAAAATGAATTATTCATGAGTGAAACTGATTGCAAATCCCTATTGGATTTGAGGAAATTATTCAGCGATTGTATTGCATCCATTTATTAAATCCATTTCATGAGATGAAATTTCAGGAAATTGTTGAATGATTGTGTGCAGTTGTTGTTCCAAAACTGTTTTGAACCCAGATAACCTTGCAGCATTACTATGAAGATTTGAAAAGGCAAACATGAACTTTAATGCCATAAAGTCATATATTAATCATTTAGTTATGTATTAAAGAGACCTTCTCCCACCTTGCTTTAATAAGTACATGTACTTACATTGTAGTTACTTCACTTCAGTAAATTTCAATATCAGATCCCATTTTCTTATATATTTATACAATTTAGCTTACCATAATAGGAATGCCTATATTCAAAGTTATAAGACTATATGCATGTACATGTTCATGTACTTGCAAATGTAGATTCATTGTTAACGCTCAGAGGCTTCTTACTTTGAACTTCTTGTTTTGAAAATCACTGCCGTTAACGGTTCCCGAAAGGTTCTGATTTACAGTATGTACAGTACATACAGTACATACATTTACTGTATCCATGTATAATTTTATGTTCTTTCAATTTTAATGTACCTGTTCATTATTTTTGGACAGTTGCTTTAATAGATCAATGCTGTACAATTAATTAATGTTTAATCAATTGAACCAATTTTTTCAATTTTTAGTGTATTTTCTTTATTTGTTAACAATTGTTTTAATAGATCAATACTGTACTAGCGGACATTCCAAGCCAATCACGGACCTGACAAGCAGTGAAGTACAGGATGCTCTGGACCAACTGATGCTGCAGAGAAGGAAGTAACAGATGCCTTTAATGGCATCAATACAACAATATCAGATGTGAGTTAATTTACTTTTATTTTATTTTTGCATTTTTCTAAATATAATACTGAATAACAAAGTACATATAAACCTAAGGTATAATACATAATATACAAACTAGGCCTGAGTCGGTACGGTCGATCACACCGGGACCCGACCGTTGCCGTCGGGTCCCGGTTTCGTTTTTTGAGAACCGACGCTCCGAAAAAAAATAATAAAATGTGTTAGAAATTGCAGTTTTGCACACCACTAAAATCAATCCACCTTAAAACTTAAGTATTTAATTGTTACCAATCATATTCTAGCTCATCCTGAATCAATCCGAACTGCTGATATAAATATGGGTTGCAAAGCAGTTCGCCCCATGGGGTTGTTGTTGCCAGCTGCTAGCTAGCTACTGTACTGGCCGGGTCTCTCGGCAGGATTAATAAATCAGGTTGAAAGAAAAATTAATGTTTGAATAATAAAACGGCTTTCTAAAAATACTTCTTTACAACATACCGATCGAATAATTTTTAAAAGACAAAAGAGATATTTTTTCTTTGATTTTGAACACCGCATGCTTTTTTTAAAAGCTGAAAATTACTTGGTAATCACAAGAAGTTTCGATACGGATAACTGTTGCAAGGCAAGTTCAGACTAGTCTCGGAAAAATGCGCACTGCACCTCGTTAGCTGTAATGCGTGCCCAAACGAAACCAAACAAAGACGTGATCGTAACGAGAAAAAAATCATTAAAAACTATGAGAGCACAATTGGAAAGACAACTACTCAAAATTATCGTAAGCAGATACATAACTTGGAGGAAGAATACAATAGTTGTCCAAGAAAAGCCACAGAAATAGTGATATTTAAGGAGTTACTATAGGTACAATCATTATCGGAATGGGCCTCCTGCAAATACTCGAATTACACGTGTTTAAATTGAACACGAGGCTAGAAACCAAATACCGCCCTCTACGGTAAAAAGCAGTATAACAAAGGATTCGAGTATTTGCAGCAGGCCCCTTGCGATAAAAATGTACCCAGTTTCTCCTCGATTATCA
Source organism: Strongylocentrotus droebachiensis (assembly GCA_035222895.1). NCBI lineage: Eukaryota > Metazoa > Echinodermata > Echinoidea > Camarodonta > Strongylocentrotidae > Strongylocentrotus > Strongylocentrotus droebachiensis. The sequence continues at coordinate 3,704 of JAVYIG010002178.1, forward strand.
CTATTTCTGTGGCTTTTCTTGGACAACTATAGTATTTTTCCTCCAAGTTATGTATCTGCTTACGATAATTTTGAGTAGTTGTCTTTCCAATTGTGCTCTCGTAGTTTGTAATGATTTTTTTCTCGTTACGATCATGTCTTTGTTTGGTTTCGTTTGGGCGCGCATTACAGCTAACGAGGTGCAGTGCGCATTTTTCCGAGACTAGTCTGAACTTGCCTTGCAACAGTTATCCGTATCGAAACTTCTTGTGATTACCAAGTAATTTTCAGCTTTTAAAAAAAAGCATGCGATGTTTAAAATAAGAGATAAATATCTCTTTTGTCTTTAAAAAATTATTTGATCGGTATATTGTAAAGAAGAATTTTTTAGAAAGCCGTTTTATTATTCTAACATTCATATTTTTTGACCCGATTTATTCAACCTGCATGAATCAAAATGGCGGCTCGAATGTTGTCTTTCTATTTTTGCCCCAGTTTTTTTACTTTTAGAGGCACGATAATGGCACTAAAAATCGCCAATCATGGATGAAAATAATGTCAAATGGAAAAATATACCGATCTGAGGCGAGGTATGCATGTGTTGATTTATTTGATTGATAAAAAGGTCACTTTTAAGGGACATACTGATGATATGCGCTTTTTATAGAGGCAAGTGACAAATCCTGCGAGCTGATTTCGGGACACCGGTCCCGAACGGTGCAAGGCCGTCGGGACCCGGTTTATGAAAATCCCGACATGACTCAGGCCTAATACAAACAATAATAACTTCATGTCAATTTTTTTTTTTTTATTTTTTTTTTACATATGTACATATAATAATGAAACTTAATATTTTCTATAACATATTATTATAAATTTGAAGTATTATCCAAACTATGTGTTGAAAAGTGCAGGAGACCGCAATCATAAGCGATGCTTGAGTAGGATGGCGGCCTCTTCTCCTTACCTTTCATATGTGTTATTTTTGTTGCCTCTAATCATAAGAGTAATAAGAGTAGAATATTCAATTAAAAACCAATGTCAGAAGACAAAAATGTGATTTCTTGAAGGACTTGCTGAAAAAATGTGTGATGACAATGTTATGATGTGGTTAAAGGGATTGTGTATCTTTGTCTCAGTTTCTGAAACAAAATCCTTGATTTAGCTCATGCTGCAATGAACATTATAAACCTTAAGGTCAGTCAGGAACCCCATGACTTTTACAAGCCGATCACCTGTTTGATTATCAAGATATTTATGATTGGAAATCGTAGTTTCAAAATTCCTTTTCCTAACGGTTTTTATAACACTACAGTCTATTGGGGAAAATGAGTATGGTACCTGTAACTTAAAGATTTTACTTTTTTGAGGCACTTCATGATAGTTTTGAAGTGCAATTTTTTTAGGGCTTCAATATTTACACCATATCACAGACACTGATAACATGTAGGGCAATGCATCTCAGACCACCTGCCTATAAAGATCGTTTCTCTCAAGCAGTCTTTTTATACAGTTTTCTCTGTGTTATTTTTTAAATCATTATTTGTGATTGTTTTGCTTTATAGCTTGTGGTAACACTTTCAGATGCCAAGGGACAGTTGGACGACTCATGGGACGATGTCGAAGTTTACTCACAATATATGTAAGTATATGTCAGAGTTGTGAAGTTTGGTTTCTGAGAAGGATGCCAAGAATTTCATGGACAGAAAGAGTTTTTGATAATGAGGTATTTGCCATGGCAAGAACAAAACAAAAGCTTCTGAATAATATAAGAGGTCGACAGCTGAGCTTCTTGGTTCCATGTTATTTGGAAGAATGGTTTGGAAAATCTTGCACAGACTGGAAGAATTGAGGGGAGGAGGAGTAGGGGTAGAAGGAGGATTCTGTGGATAAGTAGCTTAAGGAGTGGGATTTCTGAAAGTGCAATTGATCTTGGTGAGAATGAATTACTTCATAGAATATGGGACAGAGAGTTGTGGCATTCCATGGTCGCCAATGTTTTAGGACATGGCACGCAAAGAAGAGAGAAGAATATGTCAGAGCGTGCATGAGATTGTCTCCATATACATCAAAAATTTTTTTTTTTATATCTTTGAATGTTAGGCTTCCTGGGAGAAGTTTTAACTGTTGTAAAGACATTTTTGGATTGCGCCCGGTAGATAAAGAGCGCGTGCTTGATCTTCTGAGTGAAAACAAGTCAGAAACAATCTTTAAACCAGTTGGATTTGAGCCTGCCATCTATTGTGCCATAGACCAGTGAAATAGACTAAGTCAAATACTAACTGATAAGCATTGTGACATCACACGGTCAATCAAAAGTAATGCGCAAGTAATGCATTGCAATAAATGCGCGCTGATATAATTGTGCGCAGGTTATAATACTGCGTGAGAAAACCATATGCCTGCCAATCAAGGCCTCCATTTAATTGGTCTGGTAGGGAGCTGTCTTAAATTTAGGGTAAAATACTTAGCCAAAAGTTTGAATTGAATACCAAAATTGGCTAAGTATTTTATAAGCCAAAGCCAAATACTAAGTAAAAAGCTTAAATGTTGTACTTAGTATTGAATTGAATACGGGCCTTGGTTCTGAACATTCATTGTGTTGTTGTTGTTGTTGTACAGGTACTATGCGTTGATAGGTGTGACTTGCACAGTCCTGCTGATCATCATGTTCAACCTGATCGGTCTCACCATGGGTACCTTCTCCTACAAGGACGTTATGCCGATGGAAAGATCTAGGATGTCCAACGCTGGTGGCAATGTCCTCATGGCGTGAGTAACAGAACCCCTCTGCTTTTTAAAGCCACACTGTCCTCACTATGAACACGACGGACAAAGAAAGAGGACAAAATATACAGTTCCTCAGGTAGACAAAGGAACATCCCTTCACTGCTATTATGTACAAATGTGTAGAACAGGTGTCACATGCATATTCACCTGTTTTACTCATTTTTACAAAATAGCAGTGAAGAGATGTTACTTTGTCTACCTGAGGAACTGTATATTTTGTCCTCTTTCTTTGTCCGTCATGTTCATAGTGCCTACTTGTAGCTACTTGCTCCTTCTATATAGAAAACAATGCCTAATCGGTGCCTGTTGGTCCCCCATGATCCTCTTTTTCTTATGTTAATCGAGAGCTGAGTTGATGAGATAGCCACCTGTCAGTGACCACCCTGGGTGGTCTAATCCCTCCTAGCCAAACTAGTACAGACATGCTCCGAAGCCTATCTACACTAGTTTGGCCAGGACAAATTAGACCTCCCTGCATGGTCACCGACAGGTGGTTATCTCATCAACTCAGCTCTCGATATAACATAAGAAAAAGGGGACCATGGGGGACGAACGGTCACCGCTTAGGCATTGTAAGCTATATAGAGAGCGCAAGTAGCTTTAAGGAGTGCAGTGGGGCTTTAATATCAGAGAACCATTAATTTTTTCTTCTTCTTCTTTTTTAATTTTTTTTTATTACTTGTTTGGTAAAAGAATCATTTCTGTGGATGTCCAAATTTCTCCTTCAAAATGGTGACATCATTTTGATTGCAGACGAGATAAGGAATGACCTAAGATCCCTTTGACCTACATTCCGAGGTACATGTAGGCCACCCCCGGGGTATGTATATGTCTGAGTGTCTGAGGCTACTGACCAGAACCCCTGTCAATTGGATCACTCGCTCTGTTGACTCAACTTCACGATCGTGGCGTGAACTTTAAATACGTGTAGAAGTGGGCTCTCATTAGGCCTGTCCTCATCAGCTCGAGATTGCCAATTAGCCCGCTATTTCTGATTTGGGAAATAATCCTGGAGTTACAAATTGTGTCTTCATCAGTTTGAGACTTGACCTCGAAATTTGAAACTCGAGCTCGAGAAATTAGCCCGAGATATTTTGATCAGCGTTCGCACAGAGTGCGAGTCTTTGGGCTGGTGAAGACGCACTGGACAATTCGCGGGATATTTTGGAAACTAGCCCAAGATATCTTGGGATGATTATCTCGACCAAATATCCCGCTAATTGCAACTTCGGGCTGATGAAGATGCAAATTAACTGGATAATTTGCGATCGGGACAGTTCAAATAGCGGGATATTTGGCAATCTCGAGCTGATGATGACAGGCCTAGTGTGAACTTTAAAGTTGTGTAGTAGTGGGCTCTCATGGGGGTATTACACCACTTAAACAGGTGTTGTCAATCCCCAGAATTAGCGTTGAATTTGAATGACCAACAGGCCTTATGTAATGCTATGCATTTTCCACCACATCGCCCCATGTGGAAAAGTCATTATCTTACATTTCGCTCACCTCTATGGCTTTTCTATACAGGTTTGAAACACATAATTCTTCTTAGTGGGGTGTGTGTTTTAAAGTGACCATGCTCTAGACAGGTAGCCTTTATAGACAGGTTGACTGTATTGGCATCCAGTGTGTCCATCTGTATGAAAGAACATCTACATGTTCATGGGTTGTATGTTTCTGGAGATCATCATCGATATAATTCATTTGCCAATTACCTGTATGTGCGATGCACGAAAGCCATTCTTCTTGTGCTTTTTGAAAGCTTGGTCAAGAGATTAAATAGCAATTTCCGCTGTGTCTCAAGGGATCCCTTGCCATGGAAATATCTCTCCTTTGCCACAGAGGGGGCCTTCCCCTCTTGAACTGTCGTGTTTTGATTTACGAGAATGTGGAGCATCCTGACGTTTTCCATACTTTCACGCCAACTCACTTCCTTATCAGTATCATCCAGAAAGATAAAGAGAGAAATCAGCGTCCAGTGCGGTGTCCTTTGACAATTGACCATTGACCAATCTTTCCTGTGACCATCTAAAGCAGTTGCTGTGGTCAGTCAGGGACAAGAATTTGTTGGCACTATCGAGGGTGCTTCATGCAAGCTTTTATAAAGGGGAAAGTGATGTATACTGTAAGAGAGAGGGTGCAGGCCTGCTTCGTGAAGCTAATAATATCAACATTTTTATTCATAGAAATGTAATGATATAGAATCAAGTGGACTTTTTGTTCGAACATGTGGAGGTATTATGGTGTCATTAGTTAATGGAGTGTAGTCGCATGGATCCATACATGTCCCGACCAATGGAAATGATCAATCTTACTAATTTTGAATATAATCTTATCTTAACGTCCTTTGGCAAGACATGTACATCCGTTTGCCACACTTTACCTAGGAGCATGATTGATACCCTTTTGGAAACAACATTTTTTAAAGTCTTGAGTGCTTTGAATTTTTAAGGATGTCCAGCTCGTTTGTTCGTGTTTCCTTAGATCAAGATTAATGTAAAGTTCCTAAATTGAATTAAATTAAATTAAGTTCTTCCATCGCCCGATGGCTGCGATGTCCAGCTAAAGACAGAGTTTACAGAGATATTGCTCCATAGATAACCCTTGTATAAGAGAGAATATTATTATTGCAGCTCAAATGGCATTGATGAATCCTAACACTCCTCTATCACACACCTGTATCTCTCTACCTAAATGCCTGGCTAATCGCATTACAAATCAACCTGTACCTCCTGATTGGATCTGTTGACACCTGAACATCCCAGTACAGGTGCAGCTAGGAGCACACAAGACGTGGCAGAGACATGAAACGCAAGTGTCACCACAAAAAAAAACCTCTGTCAGCATCGTCTGTAGGATACAAACCACTTAGCCTCCAGGTTCCTCATTACGACCTTTTGCCATATTGATGAATCACAATTTAAGAGGTGATCGTTTTCTAGGGTATTTTTTTTTGCAAGAAATTTGTCAGCTAGGCTTCCTCAATGAATTTAATCTATGTGTATGACACATATTTTTCCAAGGTTAAGAAGACATGAAATAGAATGGTTGTGAAGAGTTGTAAAATAGGAAGGAAAATCAATGTTATTAGGATAATACAATGTGATGAGTGGTATAGAAAATGACATTGGTTTCAGTTATGAATCATTGATGTAAACTTACGTTTATATTACCTGACTGTTGGGAGAGCGAGCACAGTATGCTTTTGGTCCTATGGTTTTTAGTTCTATCCGAGGCCCTGGGAAATTGAGAAGTAATGCCATTAAGACACAAGCACCTAAACCATCTTTTGAACCTGGAACCACAAGTCTACTACTGTATAGCCATCATTCTTCCTTATATTTATTATGATAATAAAACAATAATAGTTGGTTCCTGTATAGCTCTCATGTCTGTCAGACTTGACACTACTGGCGCTCCACAATTATTACCCCAATATGGCAGCCTAGTATTTCAAGGAATTAATTTCTGCCAGGTACCCATTTACCTCACCTGGGTCGAGTGTGGCAAATGTAGATTAATGTCTTGCCAAAGGACGTTGGTGCTGCGGCGGGGCTCGAACCGCACATCATGTGATCCACAGTCCGTGCCGTATCCACTAGACCACGACACCTCTACAAAGTCGTATACTATATATCATGGAGCAAATACACTGTCATACCAAAAGTGAACTTATGACTACCGCAGTCCAAGGAGATATAAACTTTAATTGTCCACTTGTTTGAGCCAATCAAAGTGTGGCAGCGGTCAAGCAAAGTAGTTTTCCACCTGCCGGTGTTGGCAAGCACTTGTACACACTCAACTATATGTAGTCAAGTGAAGGACACAAATATTGGCAGATACATGTGTGTGCATACTGGGTTAAAGGTCGTCTTCAGTACATAACTGTGAAAGTAATACAGAAATAATGGGATTTTACTAAAATATCCTCATCTTGCACTCATCAGAGTGTTGAATTAAAGATGAATTGAAAGCCAGAGCCAAACAATATTAATTTTGGAATTAAAGTGCATACAAAGTTTTATCTATCCTAGAAATTAAGTGATGGAGTGTTCTTGTTTAGGATGTACCAGTAGAAATTTTAAAAATGTCTGTTCCTTTAAATCCATTTTTCATAAACAAAACAAAACAAACACACTCCCCTCCCCCCAAAATGCAATAAATAAATAAAAAGCAAAAGATAATAATAACAGTATTACAAATTAAAAAAAGCAAAAGAGCAAAAGACACACTCGAGCAGATAGAATTTTAATATTTTGCAACTTTTTACATACATTTGTCAAAGACAACTCTCTTCATTATAGATTTTATACCCACTGTTCAAACACAAAAACAAACACACAACTTCTGGAATTACATGTACATGTATGCAGAATTGTACATTTTTATGAATTATCAGATGAATCTGAAAATTCACTGTGAGCTAACAATATTGCAGACATCCTTTAAAACTTGTACACAAAGAATTCTAATCCAGAAAAAATAGGTATCCTCAAAACAGGATGTGCTTCTATGAAAACTGGAGGTACAAAAATTACCACGCTAATGCTTTGCTGACATGGTTGTTTGGAAAGGATCTTGGAAAAATGCAAACAGAACGTTTTTTATGCTTGTCATGTTCATGGCAATGTCCTGGTAACGGTGTTTGGAAACACACAATCCAATCAATCAACCCATTCCCCTATCCCCATCATTATTAGATCCAATCAGGCAGGCCTCTGTCAGACTGTAGTGTAGGCGCGTCCTCATTATCCTGAGATTGCCAAATAGCCCGATATTTCTGATTTGGGAAATAATCCCGAAGTTACAAATCGCGTCTTCATCAGCTCGAGATTCGACCTCGAAACTTGAAACTCTACCTTGAGAAATTGGTGCAAGTCTTCGGTCTGGTGGAGACGCACCGGACAAATAGCTGGATATTTTGCAAAATAGTCGGATATTTTGCAAACTATCCCAAGATATCTTGGGATGACAACAATCCCGACCAAATATCCCGCTAATTGCAACTTTGGGCTGATGAAGACGCAAATTAGCTGGATAGTTTGCGATCGGGATGGTTCAAATAGCACGATATTTGGCAATCTCGAGCTAGTGAAGACAGGCCTTGTGAGACAGCGCTGTTCGTGCTGTTTACCAAGTTTGTACATGCGGCCTGAGTGGTTTAATATTAATTGCAGATCAAGGAATTGTCCTGTTTTAAAGGGATCCGGTAACTTTGTCTCAGATTCTGAAACAAAATTATGGATTTAGCTCATGATGCAATGATAATTATAAACCTTTAGGTCAGTCAGGAACCCCATGACTTTTACAAGCCGATCGCCTGTCTGATTATCAAGATATTTATGATTGGAATTACAAATTTTGAAAACTGTTCGCCTGACGGTTTTCATAACACTACAGTCTATTGGGGAAAACGAGTATGGTAAAACCGGTCTCTCAAAGATTTTTACTTTGTGGAGGCACTTCTTGATAATTTTGAAGCGCAATTTTTTTAGGGCTTCAATATAACACCATATCACAGACACTGATAACACGTAGGGCCATGTTTCTCAGATTTAACATTGTTAAACGATCCCTTTAAAGGTTAAATCGTACCTATTTGTACTGTACATGTACATGTACATGAGAAAGCTAAATGTTATTTTCTGGTGGAAATACATAATACAGTGAAACCTGACTATAAAGACCACTTAAGGGAAACAAAAAAGTGGGTCTTTATAGACAGGTGGTCTTTATGTACAGGTGCCTTTAGTATAGGTTCCAATGAGAAACCATATTCAAGGAAAGCAAAAATGTGGTCTTTATAAACAGGTTGTCCCTAAAGCAGGTTTGACTGTACATCATTTAACTAGATAGGTAAACATGTACCCTCCTTTGACTAGTAGATGTACATAAGATTGATGTATACATGTATACCGTGTGTACATTTATCTTAATTTACATTTTTAGAAACATGCACATTGACACTGACAGTACTCCTAATGTGAGTGAATCTTTTTCTTGTGTATCCTGTGCTATCAAGGTTAATAATTTCATGACCAAATGTACCGGTAATCTATTTTGTATTGCGCTAGAATCAATTTTAAGCAGTGTGCTAATTGGAACTATTTAAAATACTTAAAATAGCTTTTAGTCAAATGTTGAGGCGAGCACTTTGAATTAAGTGTTTTGAGAGGGAAGTGCCAAGTTTGAAACAATTTGTTTGTGTTTATCGCCTTTACCTTTATAGGTCCATTTACACCCCCCCCCCCCAAAAAAAAAAACACTACCATTTATACGGTACTAAAAAAAACATAAAAAACATCAGTGTTTGCTGATACTGTTTTTTTTGCGTGAGTCAAGCGCATGTCATGTGCGACTTTAAAATGGATGGAAGCAGCAAATTTGGAAGCCTATTGCATTTAAAGGTTGTACATTTTCAGTTTTATGCTAGCTGTCCATATAATTGAAGAATCCCTTAAATTTTAGTTGCATACAATGATAGTAAATGTGCTGTAAATGTATTCTTTCATCATATTTTGCCCACCTAAAATCAGAGATAACATGTACATATTTTACATGTATTACTTTTGTTGTTGTTTCCCATTTGAGTCAACTCAAAGGGGGAGGGGGGTTATTAAACCAAACTGTTTTGGATGTTCTTAGGTAGACAGTTGACAATCGAATCGGAAATTGATTTGTTATTTCATAAGCAATCGGATGATAAACTAATGAATTTCATGTTTTGGGGGGAGAAATGACGTTATCGAAATCACAATATCAGCTCTGCTTTGAGTTTGTTTCAGGAAGATGCTCAAGAAAATACATTGACAATCCTGCATGTTTGTTTCGATTCCTGTTGTTTTGGTCTGTGATCATTCACTGCGATTGCATAGTATCACGCGGTATAAATTTTGATTTCCAGTGGGTCTGAGGAGATGTGCATCTAATATCCGCCAGCCTGTCTTTCTTCATAGGGCTTCCTTTTGTTATACAGTCGTCAGAGGAAGTATAGTCATGAAAAATCAAAGACAGATTCTGACCAAGATGCTATTGTGATGTCATCTTCAGTGATATACTTTGGACCGTTTCTTTGAATTAGTAGGAGGGGGAAGGCAGTTAGGGGGGGGGGGGGGGTTAAGATGGGAGGAAAAGGGGACTTATGGAAGATGGGACTTGGGGAAGATGGGACTTGGAGAAAGGAGAGTAAGTTTTCATTGTATTTCTGGGCCTCGCAAAACAAAGATCAGAAATTGATGGTACAAATAATTCTTGTGATTGATTGCATCCATCACTCTGTGCAATCAATCAGAAAATATGGGGAATCGATGAAAAAAACAATAAATTTTGTTTGTGACATCAAACATTAATGATTTGTACACACCGGTAAGTGTGATTTTTGTAATAAAAGGCTATTGGGAGTTTTTTAAATCAAGGGTCTTGTCATTTGTGATTTAGTTATTTCATAGCATGAACCACTCGTGAATAATCACATTTGAGGTGTTATGTGTGTGAAAGTTTCCAGTTTTATAGTACAGGGAAACCTGTCTATAAAGACCACCCAAGGGAGACAAGAATAGTGGTCTTTATAGGCAGGTGGTCTTTATGTACAGGTTCCTTTGATACATCTTTCAATGAGAAACCATTTTTCAAGGGAAACAAAAAAATGGAGTCTTTGTAGACAGGTGGTCACTAAAGCAGGTTTGACTGTAGTTTAATTTGGTGGATGAATGCATTGTAAAGTATTAAAGTAACCTCTATCTTTTTTTGTTCTCCATTTCAGTGGTGTGTTCTTCACCTTTGTCTTCGCCCCACTCCTGATGTTGATGACGTGTGTTGCCTTCTTTGTCATGTCTCTGGGAACATTGACCTGTGAACCCTTACTGACCTATGACCTTTTGAGAGTGGTAAGAGCGTTTAAAGATAAAGTGGAATTCTTGTTATACAGTCAAACCTGTCTATAGCGACCGCCCAAGGGAAACACAAAAAGTGGCCTTTGTAGACAGGTGGTCTTTGTAGACTGGTTCCTTTAGTACATGATTCAATGAGAAACCATTTTCAAGGGAAACAACAAATGTGGCCTTTGTAGACAGGTGGTCTTCGTAGACAAGTGGTCACTAAAGCAGGTTTGACTGTAGTATACATGGACAATGTGAAAGAAACTATTGGGATAGGTAGACTATATATTTAGTTCATCCAAATAATTGTGTGTTATTATGAGGTTTTTTATTTCTTCAAAATGATAATAAAAAGTTGAATAGATCTTGCTGAAAATCGTATACAGAGAACAGCATGACACAGAGAAATGGGGATGTGGGACTAGGGTATGCACACATGTGGCACGAAAGTTTGGTCCAAACGATTTAGCCGTTTGGTTTGACTGTCCATGTACTTTCGTATTGAGATTCAAATGTCCAACTCTCGGGCCTATATACCACCAGTACAGATGACTGTACTTTTGTGAAAGTAAAAAAACATGTTGTGTCATCAAACATATCATCAATTCTATCATTTTGCAGACCATCGATCAGCCCAACGTGATATCGGAAGGATACTTACTGGGAGGGTTGCTGCTTGATAACTGTTCCATCCCTCTGACAGCATCGGGGATCTTGACCGAATGCAGCGAGGGTTCGACGGCTTATACCGCCTTCAAGTTCGATGCCATTGGTGATGATTTTGACAGCATTAAACAGGTACCCTTTAACCTTTGACCCCACAATCTATAGCCCGAGGCTTCGTGCACATAATTGCCTTACGGTATGTCACTGCATGTATGTACAGTAGGTGTCATGGTCGAGTGGATATGTCACCGTGGATCACAGGGTTCGCGGTTCAAGTCCCGCAGCGGCACTAATGTCCTTTGGCAAAACGTTAATCTACATTTGCCACACTCGACCCAGGTGAGGTAAATGGGTACCCGGTAGAATTATTCCTTGAAATACACTGTGCGCTGATAACGGCAGCTGGAGCTAAAGCTAGTGTAATAATTTTGAAAGCTCTAATGATTTTGGAAGTGCATAGAGACGTTTATAATGTGATATGCGCTATACAAGAACCGAATATTGTATATTATTAAAAAGGCGAGGGCTAAATTTGTATTTGCCTATTTATGAGAATGTGTCCTATCTGATTGGAAAAGTCAATTTAACAAAATTCTGGTCAGAGCCAAGGGAGTGAGTATGAAAGTATTCATGAGTTCACGTCCTTCTGCCTCCAAACAGACAAAATATTTTGTATTCTCACATTTTTAGAGTGAAATTCAAATTTATAATGTAATATCTTTTTGCAGAATTAATAAAAGAGGCTAACATTTTTACCATAGTATAGCTCCATAGAACTCGAAACATACTCTATGGAGTTATTATTATTATTTATTTTTTTTTGGTGGGGGGGGGGGGGGGGGGGGTGATGGGGGGTGGGGGGTTGGGGGTGATTGGTCTCCTTTAAGTTTTAATTTATTTTTACGAAAGAAAAATATTATAAGACGGTTCTATAAAGATTTAAAGCTTTAAAGTGCATTTTGATAAAGTTTCCTTTTTTCTTTTATCAATAGTATACATGTTCATGTATATCATCTCATTTTGGCTCTTCCATCAATGCATTAATGATTTCTTTTCCATGTCGATTTACAGAAACTGGATGAACTTCAGGCCGACTTTGATGACATCATCGGCAAGATCGATCCCAAGGATCTCAACTATGACTTCCCGTTCGCAGAGTTTGCGGATGATCTGAACAAACTTAGAGACACAACAGAGTTGGGTTCAATCAACCAAACTCAATATGATACATTGGTAAGATTGAAGGGCCTCTTTTTTAATCATGGATCTGTGTAATATTTAAAAATATTAAGAAATCACTTTCGACCACCCGTGTGAATTTCCTGAAAGATGTGGATACCTGCTTTCATTGTGAATTAAACCATGAATTCTACGATTCACAAATTTCATGTCCTGGCAAAACTGTAAAAATACAGATTTCAAAATATAGCTCGGATGGCTGGACTCTGTAAATTGTGATATACTCTTTATTTTTGATTTATGCTGACACATTCACATTGATTTGATATTGCAATGTGCATTTAAAGGGATTGGGTAGCTGAAATAAAATTGTGGATTTAGCTCATGCTGCAATGATGATTATAAACCTTTGGTCATTCAGGAACCCCATGACTTTTACAAGGCGATCGCCTGTCTGATTATCAAGATATTTATGATTGGAAATCGAAATTTATTTGTTTTCCTAACGGTTTTCATAACACTACAGTCTATAGGGGAAAATGAGTATGGTAAAACTGGTCACTAAAAGATTGTTACTTTTTTGAGGCACTTCATGACTATTTTGAAGCGCAATTTTGTTAGGGCTTCAATATAACACCATATCACAGACACTGATAACATGTAGGGCCATGCATCTCATATTTAACATTGTTAAATGTGCATTTAAAATCTTCAAAGCATTAAGTTCTACCCATTTTTCGTTCTCTTTAGCTGGATGCTGACATCACTGGCCTTAATCTGACAGCATATGCAAATGAGCTCCAAGGAATTGCAGAAGATGTATCCACACCACCGGTAAGCCAGATTCAGTGCTTTGCAGTCAAATTTAACAGTGAATTAATACCTCCATCACAGTGAGGAGACCGTCACGAGAAGGGGGGAGGGGGGGGGGGGGGGGGGGGGGGGGGGTTCACATAGACTAAAATCGACTTTAAGTTGTACTTAAATGAAACCTCAACCCAAAGAATAAGTGTAGGTATTCTGAAAAATGAGATGTATTCCTGCCCTTTGATATACAATATTCCTTACGAAAATGCACAAGAGATATATAAATGAAGATATTCCTGGCATGATGTGATGCCTTTTAGCAAGACATGGGCGCAGTCGTTCTCTTGAAAATGTGACGTACCTGTTGAAGTTGTACATGTACATGTATCATGCAACAAGCTTTAGTTGGAAAGAATTTTTAAATCAATAACGAAACCTTTACTTTTCAATGAAAAAAAATAATAACTGAGATGATAGAAATTATATTAGGTGAAAAATAAATAACAGGGGCACAAACGTATCAAAATTCATTTATAAATACTACACTATAGCAGTTGACAATTCTATTTCATTTATGAGAAACCTTCACCCCAGAAGAGCACTAACTTATTTATGCAATTTGCATTCTGGCAATTATAGTACAAAGGATAATAGCAGGTGAATGAAATGCTTCATCACCACACACGTCTGGGAAAGAAGCATTATCAAGAAAATGGCGATGCCCATGTCATGCTGTGAGAAACTGTATTTTATTTTTGCTTTATACCTCTCTCATACACTTTGGTGGGGAATCTTGTAGATTTATGGGCAATAATATAATAAATCTCTCAGAATAAGTAAAGTTATTACTTGGGGTTCGGTTTCCTTTAACTATGACAGGCCATTTATGCCACTAGTTGCTCTCACTATTGGTCTCTCAATTATGATCTTTAGATAATATTTTTTCCTTCAATAATAAACTATTGAAAATGTAGATTTGTGACCACAATTTATACGTCCCTACAGAGACCAATGCCAGTAAAAGGTAAGAGCAAACAGTGGCATGAACGGCCTGCCATAGTTAAGAAACCTATGAGTTTGCCCTGTGTGTCAATCACTTGAAAATGTGTTTCAAATACTAAAAATTGTCAAAGTTTGGTCACAGAAATGACAAAAAAGGGCACAAACTTTTATCAAAAGTATTTTGGTCTCATTTTTAAAGGAAAACAGGTAAAACAGGGTTTAGTTGATATTTTATCATCATTACTTTACAATACATTTCTCTCAGCCCTGCCGTTTGTATCTTTACCTGATGATATTTTTGATTTTCCTCTTTTTCTCTGCAGAGTTTGGAAGCAAATATATCAGCAGAGGCTGATACCATCAGGAATATTCAACAATCAACTGTTGAGCCCATGCAAGCAAACACAGTAAGTTGTCCAGTAGGATCTCCTTGAAGACAAAACATCCCAGATCATTAGCTCTATGGACTTTTGAGAGCTGAGAAATTAATTTTATTATCATTATTATTATTATATATTTGGTGTCACCTGAGCCTGGGAGGCGGAAAGTGAACTGAATCACTCTAACCCTCGGGACTCTCCACGGGGGTGTCCCTGTACTCTTTTACAAATAGTGCAGTGGGTTCATAACCTGCAAAGGTGGTTACTCTCCTCTACACAGGGCCTCCATTTAACATCCTATCCGAGGGACAGAGTGTTTTCCACAGTAACTTATTATGCGTCTATGAAACAGGGGAGGGGCACGTGAACACACAACGCAGGCTTCAGTCATATGTCTATAAAATTTGTCTATAAAATGTTACTACTTATTTTCCTTCTACTATATACTAACCCTACAACATGCAAAAAATCCTGAAAAAAATTCTCAAACCACAAAGATATCTATGGTTTTCTTTGAAGGCGTCTTCGTGCGACACCCTCTGACAGTAAATTCTCCCAACTTTAAGCAATCAGATTAGTTTTTCCAATTTGTTATCATTAATAATGCACTATTTTCACTCAAACTTTCAGATTATCTTTAATTGTACATCTAGCATTGAAGTCACTACCTTAGCACCATTTTCTCTCATCTGAATAATGTTACCAAGTCCCTTTAAAGAAAAAAAAAAATAAAATCAATTCTTTCCTCTCCATCAGAACCAGATCCAGATCCAACTGGATGCCCTTATGGCTTTGGAGGAACAGTTGGACGCGCAGATCAACCAGACCATTGATGCCATCGGGATAGCCGAGTTAGCAAGCAACGCTACCGCAGACGCAGTCATGAACATTAGTGAGGAGTATGCTGAGCGATTGCTTGGCTATGGATACCAGTTCTATTATCAGATTGAATACCAGGTTAGGTGCTTTTGTTTGACCTTGTCATTTTCAATTTTTTAATCTTTTTTCATTCTCCAATTTATAAAAAACACATACAAACATTGACATGTATACAAAGCATTTAAAATTCATGATTTCAAACTCCACTGCACTACTTATAGCTACCTGTGCCCTCTATATATGATGCACAACGCGTTACCCCGGGGTACCGTAGTACCCCGGGGTACCGCGTTGTGTAGCGCCATCTCGCGTCCACTCGAGTACAATGTATGGAGTGCGTGTACATAGTTCCGTGGTATCTCTATGGTGTATACTATGCATGGTGTGCATGCATGCACTGCTCGCGCTATAGCACTCGCTCACGATCACAAGCGCACTCCGGTGGCTATCGCACACTATAGTGCTAGCTAGCTCCGGCGTCCGGTCCCGACCCGCGGCTATTTTAGAACTTGATGTTATTGCACGTACCTGTATACTCTTTCGAAAAAAAAACAACAAACAAACATCGCATCATCGACATAGTTAACGCGCGCGTTACTGTCAAACTTTCAAACTTTGAAAATGCCATATTTTGTTTATTCACAACACATGAGATTATCATGACTGCTGTACACAGATAGCATCATAACACAAAATAGAACTTTCATTTATAATTAATAATTTTAATTATACCACAATAATAATACAGGGTGTATCATAACAGCATGAAATGATATCAATAATAGAATAATTACTCATAACAACAATGAATTTTAGAAATACAGGACTTAAAGGATTTTTTACAAGAACATTGGACACAATTGAAGGTTGAAAAAATCACACAAAAATAATTTCCCACTTTTTGGTAACCCAGGGTACAGCCTTAAAAAATAAATAAATAATTCAACAAAATGGCCGAATTTTTTTTGGTACCCCAGGGTACCATTTATGTCATCATATAGCAAACAATGCCTAATCGGTGACCATTGGTCCCCCATGGTCCCCTGTTAATTGAGAGTTGATTTGATGAGATAACCACCTTTCAGTGACCATGCAGGGAGGTCTAATCCCTCCTGGCCAAACTAGTGCAGAGGGGCTTTAAGTTGAGTTAGTCCACTGTATTATGGAGTGCCAAGTGTCAATAATCACTTGGATTGTGAAAGTCCACAGGAGTGGATGAAAGCTTGCCTAATAAATCTTATAGTTGATAAAAGCTTAAACAATATGTTATGGTAACCCCACCAATAAAAGATTTTTGCAAGTGTGAAGCTCTTCAACTATTAACTTCTTATTAACTAAAATCTTAACTCCAATACCCCTGCCACTAATGACACAATGAATATACAAAAGTATAGTACAAGGTACAGTTTGTCATTGAATTTATACAAAATATTAACAAATAGAAAAGGGGAGCCTTTATGACATAGAGTATTACATGTACACTGTACCTGTATATTATGGTCGAAGAGCCAAATTAAAGAAAAATTAGTGTTCCATCTTTAATAGAACTGATAAAAGAGTGTCATTGCCATTGTGGGCTTTGATCTCTTTCTGCTCATTCCATTTATATTTAATACTATTTATTTGTATGCTATTTATTCGTTACACTTCTTCTATTTGTTTTTGTATAATGTTTCATCTGATCTTGACACTAAATACTGTATACAGGGTTTAGAGGCAATTTGCAATTTGCGGTATACAAATATCTTATTATTATTATTTAAGCCAATATAAAATGGCATGATATGCAGAAATGGGAAATTGTGAACATATTGCAACCTTTCTATTGTGTCAGATATATTATGGGTGAAATAACTCAGCATTCATCATTAATTTGTGATTGTTTCTCTCTGCAGGTGAAAAACGACTTTGCCGAGTGCCAGATTATCTCATCTCTCTATGCCTACTCTATTCAGTCTACGTGCGACTACCCTATTGCATCTTTGGTAAGATTAAAATAGAATAGGGTTAAACCTTTCCAGACACCTTTTGTAGTTTGGCTCAATAACTTTTTATTTAGAGCCTCAGAAAATATGCTAGATGCAAGAGTAGAAAGAGCTATAATGCGTATGTTGCCAGGAATTTTAAAAAGGAATATGTGTTTTAAAATTGGCAATGCGTTGAGAGATTCAATATTATTGTTTTCCGACCAGAATTTGCCTTCCCCCAATTTTATTTTTAGCAGTTTTCAGAGACATTACAATCTTTTCCAACAATGTAGCTATAAAAGAAAAATATTATTGTTGCCAATTTGATGAATAGTATGTGATCAATTTAGCCCTCACAATGAATGTTGTCCTGAAAGGGTTAAATTAGTTTTGCTCATAACATAGTAGGGTGTTATGAAAGTTAAAATTCCACTTGCCGTTGTTTGCATTTTTAGCACATAATCTTTTTCTTACTGATTGTCCTTTCACATTTTCATATGTATTGTTTTTAGGCAAGTGAGTTAACACTCTTCACTGGCACTGCAAGTTTTGATATCTCTTGTTTATTACTTCAGGGGGTGTTTCACAAAGACTAAGATCGACTTTAAGTTTGACTTAAATATCACAGGCTATTCATGTCACTGTTTGCTCTCACCATTATGATCTTTAGATAATACTTTTTCCTTCAATAATGAATTATCAAAGAATGTAAATTCTGTAGATTTGTTACCATGACTTGTAAGTCCCTTGAGAGACCAATGCCAGTGAATGATGAGAGCAAACAGTGGCCTGAACGGCCTGCCATAGTTATGTCCAACTTAAAGTTGATCATAGTCTTTGTGAAACACCTCCTGTACCCATAAGTGATGTACATGTATATCTCATATCATAAGCCATTACAGTTCTAAAAAATTATGCAATACGATTTTATGTGACAGCAGAGATTTACCACTCGATATCTGCACGAGCCTTACGCAAAATTCCCATCCATTCCTCCATTTCAGAACACGTTCTGGTTCACAGTGGGCTGGTGCGTCTTCTTCTACGTGCCCTCCATCATCTTCGCCGTCAAGCTGGCCAAGTACTATCGCATCATGGACGAGGAGGCGCCCTACCGCGCCCCCAAGAAGTCCAAGAAGAAGAAGAAGCAGGAGCGACGGGATTCCGACGAGGAAATGCCCATGGATGACATGGATCACGGAACTGGTACGTGCCAAGAATCGCTCCTTTGTCATTTATTTTTCAAGCGTGGGGTCTTTGTTTTTTGTACATTTTTATCGCAATGATGTTCCTTCCCCATGTTTTTACGATGTTTGCAAACTTGCATGTATCTGTTCTATCCAAAATGTTGAACATTTGTGAATGTGTACTTTATAAGCAGCCAATAAAGTTGTATTCGTACCCCATTTTTAAAAACTTTTTAATTTTGTATTTATTGACTCTGCTAACATTGTGCATTACGCCTTTGAATATGAAGCAACACCACTGGGGTTTTGATATACATGTATACTGCCCTTTGGCCCCTTATTGATTTGAACTTGTTATCAGGAGTTAAATCTATTTAAGGCCACCAAAACCATGGTCCTGGATGGTTGTCCAAGGTTCACTCCGGCATCAATTTCTCCAACCTTTTTATTTCATCAAGTTTAGGGTTAGGGTAGTTGGGTTTCAGGCAATCTTCACTTGAAAAACATGTGTATTGAAATAAATGTATCTTTCTTAACTTGAGTTAAAAAAAGAGTAGATTTCTTGCAACTTTAGGGTACACACATTACATGTAGATGCATGCATAACTAATATTTGAGATACATTGCTAAAAAAAAAAAACAGTAATCATACTATTGTGAAAATATAAGTAAGCGTCAAAAAATTATGTTAATGCTGTTGTTGCAGTTGTTTTGTTTTGTCAATCCAACTTGACAAAGTTCTCCAAGAATAAAGCCAAGCTGTTCCAAGGAATGAATTTTGAGTAGCATGGCCAGTGACTGACCTCTCCCTTTAACCATTGCTCCCTCCTTGCATGTTCCCTTACCCCCTCCCCCTCCCCTTTGCAGGATATGTTGCTCCCATGCATGGCAATAACAGTCATCCACAAGTGGTAGGTCCGTACACCCTTTCTTCCTAACCCTATTTTGCTGAATTCAACAAAAAGCAAAAACAGTTTTAACAGTATTATATTAATAATTGTAATTAAACAATAACAAAAAAATGTATTTCTTGAAGAAGAAAAAAAAGGAGCATTACAACTCTTATTATTCGAGCTATCCTCCGTCTTTTCTGTCTACTGCAGTCTGTCCAACGGTTTGCTTCAGGGAAAAATATATAAAACATTTTGGGGCTACTTTTCAAGCTTGCTTGCATGAAAATAGCACTGTTTAATTTGTTTTGCATTGAACTCTATGCAAATTTTTGGGGCTCTTTTATGATTTTCAGGCTCTCTTTTTGGCATTTTGGGGGCTAATTTGCTTTTTAAAGGCTTTTCATTTAAAAAGATTGAAATCTCCAAACCTTCTTTCAAATTCTTTGACAAATATATTCATATGCGTTGCATGTTGGTAAATTCACTAATTTTGGCCCCAGCTGTATCTGTATCTGGGACTATAATAACTAATGATATGCATCTTATTATCTTGTGATAACGCCTTTTGGCCTGCTTTTCGATTTTCCTATTAACATGCTGCTACCTTCCTTCCCTCCCTGGCCTCCAATAACTAATTTGAGCTTTAACAGTTTTTATAGAAAATATGTGTATGCTTCCAAAGAACCAATTATTAAATTAAAAAAAATATATTTTGAATAACTGGTAGATGGTTTGTTTCTATGTGTAGTCTCACATCCAGAATACCAGATTACACTTTGTGGTAAGGTTATAAGACTTAACTGACTTTTGTGTTATTCAAACATGATTAATTAATTCATTGATTCATGGAGCACCAAGTCTAAAATATTGTTATCGTAATTCTGTGACTAGATTAAGTAAACAGAAAGAGCTCAGCCACAAAATGAAAATGTGTAATTGATTTCATTGTGTTGTTACATTTATACATTCAGTCATTGGTATTGAAGTCAAGTTTATAGTTTAAGAAGTTAGTCAAAGAGGTTGGCACTTGCGACAACAAAAATCATTGGTGGGGGTTATAGTTTAAAGGTAAAGACCAGTTATGGTCATGCGATTGAATTGTGAAAGAAACGTTCTGGAATCGATCAGAAAAGGTTGATCATCTAGCATCTAGCATCTGCAAGGTTCTGGAATCATCAAAATGATAAGAAATTTGGCCCATTTTTCGTAAAGTTACAAGCACTATACACAGAAAGATGTATTGGGACTACCCTTTATCTCTCACAGGACCATGAGAGAAACAAATTTACCAAATATATGAATTAGTAGGCGGTTTCCCGGCAAATTTTTTATCATCATGTATTAGTCAAAACATATTCTTTCACATGATTGGTAATGAGAGCTTCCATTTCATTTTTTGAAATTGGGGCGTTACCAATACTGGTCTTTACCTTTAAGCTTCTATCAACCATAAGATTTAGTAGGTAAGCTGTCATCCACTCATGTGGACTTTCTCAAGCCAAGTGATTATTAACACATGGCACTCCATATTAAAGACTTTAGACTAACTCAACTTTAACTAGTAAGGGTTTAAATCATGACTATTAAAATATTAAACTTTTTATGAACTCCTGCCTTTGTTTCTATGTTTGTACATGTCTGAGGGAAGTCAGGTTTACATTGAAACACATTTACATTAATATTTCCCATCCATACCGTGACTCTATCCTGCAAATGTTGAGCCTGCTTTTCATTGTGTTGATAGCATAATGCCATCTAGTCTAACCAGTCTGAACGAGTTAAAGAATGTGGTGCCAAGAAAAAGAGGTTCTTCATCAATTAATCAGGCCATATATCTGCATAGATAGATGTCTCTAAAAGAATATACTCTTTGACGTGATTCAACAGGCTTTCTGTATTAAAGACAGAAAGCATTTATGAAATGCTTTTGGAGATGTGTATTTGATCAAGAGCTGACGGTAATGGTCAATAGAACATTTCGTAATTTAACCAAATTTAATGCATACATCGTTGTGAAGTGCCTCAATAAAAATATTTCATTCACCTTGTTGGGTAGGGCAAGCCATAATGTTACCACCTGGCAACAACTAATGTATGCAATTTGCATTCTGACTATTGAAATATAATATTTGTATTCAGGTGTATGAAATAATTAGTTTCGAGGCACTTCACAAAGACGTATGCATTAGATTTGGTAATATTATTATGAAAATGGTCTATAGAACATGCATCATCTGAATCATGATCGTCTATGCATTTGCTTCACATGCACGTGCCAGTCCTTGCAAAGTCTACATCTATGTGAAGACTTTTCTTTTGCTTTTTCTCCCTTTGATTGATAAAAATATTTCATCAAAATCAAATATCTGTTTCTGATTCTGTATGTTAATACTCCCAATGGTATGTTTCAAATGGTATATCAATTTCCGGTTAATAACATTTACTAGACAATACTTTAACAGCTAACAAGAATTTGGAACGATACAGGTATATTTAACTTTGAATGTACATATATATATCTCTCTTTCATCCCAAACGGATTATAATTGTAAAAGTGTGATTGTCTTTCATTAAAACAAATATTTCATTAACATATGTATTTCTTCTCGGATGAAAATGTTATAACAAATAATTTGCAAATGACGGTTTGCTCTCTTCGTTCTTTTTTGTATTCATTAAAAGCTTTATGGCTCTAAGGGCTGAAAATCTGCTTTTTCTTCTTCTTTAAAAAATACATTACATAACTGTATGAAATCAATATTTTGTATTCATTTATCTTCCACTAATTTGTCATGTTTTTCTTCCTCCTTTTAGATATTCCTTTTAAAGGGTTCAAACTTGGGGTTTTGTTCTTGAGCACTAACATGTGATTAAACACCAAACTTGACTGCAATATGACTATCCCCTTCTTACCAAAATATTTATATAATATTCATAATTATAAGAGATTTGACTAATGAAACAAAATGAACAAGAACAGTCCTTGTAAAAAAAACTGAAAAATTATGGTCTATTTTGTTGAGTACTTTTAGATCTTAGCTTTAATATGTCATATTCTCAAGATACATAAATTGGAACATATCATTTTTGTTCACATACTTAAAAAAATACAAAACTTTGTAACGGTGTGAATAATTCAGTTGTTAAATGTTTATGTTAGCCTATTGACTGCAAAATTCTGTCATTTACATGAGCAATAGATTAGAACAAGATTGATAAGTAAAGGAATGAAACAAATGATGTCTATGTATTACATGTAACTGCACATATATATGTCTACTCTTTTGGGGGGAATGGGTTGTAAACATAACAGCTCAATTGATGTTTTTACTTTTCTTTTATGATGCAGGGCCAGACAACATACGTTTGGTAGATAACGGGCGACCTACGAGTATGATGCCCCAGCAGAATCCTCATTATGTGCCAGGTAATGGACATTTTTAGTTTCACAAAACATAATATAAACGATTATTCTGCTTATATTGTTTATATTCTGTACTTAAATCCAGAGCATCATACAATGAATATATTCTTGGCAAACATTGCAAAACACCGCTGGCAAAACACAATTATAATGGAGATTTTTTCTCTGAGTTTCGTAAATGCTCTTCACCTTTCTTGTTTGACTGATGGCGATTTATCTTCCTTTTATAATCTGCCAGTGAATTATTCATCTTCATTTCAATTTTAATTACAATTATATATATATATACATTCATTTGTAAATGAATTTCAAATAAAACCATCATTTTTGCTATATTTCTAGCTTTCAATAAATTGCAAGTGTACTACACTGAATTCTTCAATTTTGCATTTGTTTCCAATTATAAGACATGTGTTTATTCCATCCTGATCTTGTTTCTCTCCATCTCTTCTTCCTCTTCCTACTCTTCCACTTGTCTATCTCCCCCCTCTCTCTTTCTGTCTCTCTGTATCTCTCTTTCTCTATTTTCTCTTTCTCTCTCTCTGTCTCTCTCTTCTTCCTCCTCTTTCCCTTTCACTTGTCTCTCTATCTCTCTCTCTCTCTCCCTCTCACTCTCACTGCCCTCTTTTCTTTCACCCCATTTCTCCTCTCTTCCCCTCTCACCTCTCCCCTTTTTTCTAACCTCTCATTCTCACTCTCCTCACTTCCTATCTTTTTCTCTCATTCTCCCCTCCCTTTCTCTCTTTTTTCTCTTCTCTATTCTCTCTCTTCTCTTTTCTCCCCTCTCCCCCCCTCTCTCTCTCTCTCTCTCTATCCCCCTCACTCTCTCCATTTCTCCCACTTTCCATTCATCCATTCATCCATTCATCCATTTATTTCTCAATCACTCTCACTCTCTCCTCCACAGATGAACCCATCTTGGCCTATAATGACCTAGGTCGCCCCATGGCTCCGCCTCCAGCCTACAACCCCGGTGAGCCTTTTAATATTCCTCCTCACGATTACTACTTCTGATCTTCATCCAATCAGCTTTTTCTTAAATATTATTATTGTCATCATCTCAACCAAATACAAGCTGTAATTTTCCCTTATTCTCTCTATTTTATACACACGTATATTCTCTATGCCCGTTGTATACTGCTTTTATTATCCATGCTCTTTTCATCAACTCCAAACAGCTTGCATTTACGGTAATCACTATTTATTTAATTAATATGCAATGTGGTAATACATGTATGTACATGTACCAACAGTTCATCATAAAGCGAGATCTTTGATTTAAAAAAAAGACTTTAAATGATTAAATGTACATCGTCTGTATAATGTTTACACATCTCCTGGTATTGTGCATTTTTATTTTATCTCTGTGACTATGGATACACACATATAGTACACATGAAATATTGTATATTTTATGATTGTCTGTACACATAATATCTGATTTTAAACTGTGCCCTGAAGAGGACGACATCGTAGGAAATTGTGTGTGCCAAACGCTTGAATTTAGCATTGTTTTGTATTCCATCTTGCGTAACTTACAGGGACGTCTTTGTCCTTTGATCTGATATTTGTTGAAATCAAATCAAATCATTTAAAATGAGCTGTGTAGAGCAATTAACCCCTGCTATTGTGCAGTGATGTTTTTTAAACAATTTATTCGCCATGGGTATAAACTCTGGAGTGCCACATAGTTTGGAGGACATGTACACTGAGTGTGAGAAAACTTGACTGTGGCAGTCTTCTGTTTGTTCAATGAGTCAAGCGAAACAAGTTAAGAGTTAAGGAAATACAGTCAGACCTGTCTATAGTGACCACCCAAGGGACACACGAAAAGTGGTCTTTGAAGACAGGTTCCTTTAGACTTAGTACATGTTTCGATGAGAAACCATTTTCAAGGGAAACAAAATATGTGGTCTTTGTAGACAGGTTCCTTTACAGTATCCTGTAGAACATGTTTCAATAAGAAACCATTTCCAAGGGAAACACAAAAAGTGGTCTTTGTAGACAGGTTCCTTTAGTACATGTTTCAATGAGAAACCATTTTCAAGGGGAACAAAACATGTGGTCTTTGTAGACATGTGGTCACTAAAGCAGGTCTGACTGTATGTGCCCTTTGCTTGAAATCTTTTCTCTTTGAAGATGACATTTTTAATGAAGCATCCTTGCTGGTCCAAGGACTATTTTTCTGATGAATCTTCTTTTTTTATCCCTCAAAAAACCGAGTGTGCTCATGCCAAAATCCCCCTTCAATTGCTTTATTCCTCAGAACACTATTTGTAACCTGCTCGTGCCGGATGGTTAATGGTTTGCAACTATATTTTATGCAACTAATAACACTTACATGTAGCAGCATATTAGAATGAAAGCACATTAAATGCCACTAACTTCACCCTTTTATAAATTGGTGACTAGTAAGCAGAATTTTGGCTAGAGGAAGACTAGGTAGAAAAACATAATACATGTAATCAGAGATTTTTTAACAATCATTAAAGTTGAAAATTCAAAATTAATTCATGAGGTGTTTAGTGAATGTTTTTTGATAGAAAGCCATATTGTGAATTGAATATTTTGGTTATTTCTTAAGTACATTTTCTATTAAATAATTTAATGATGAAATTCAAACATACATTATATTAAAGCAGAAGTGAATATTGCATTGTATTTAGAGGACACACTCACCTTCACTTATGTTTATTTACTTTTGCACATGGATAATGGAATGGAATAGAATAGAATGGATAGAAAATAAAACTATTCAGAAATAGTATTTATAAATGTTAAACATGGACAGTTTGTCATCACTACGATGCTCCT
Source organism: Strongylocentrotus droebachiensis (assembly GCA_035222895.1). Taxonomy (NCBI): domain Eukaryota; kingdom Metazoa; phylum Echinodermata; class Echinoidea; order Camarodonta; family Strongylocentrotidae; genus Strongylocentrotus; species Strongylocentrotus droebachiensis. The sequence goes on from JAVYIG010002178.1 coordinate 29,547, forward strand.
CTGCATGACAAAATACTGTAAATAACCATTAGAATACATGTGGTCCCTTAAATCATGAAAACAACTCTAGTATTTCTAATCCATTCCTGTCCTATGCTATTTTTTTAGTGTGTTTAATATGAGATGTTGTAAATTCACAGTGTTCATTCCTCATACGTGTACATATATGTGATGAAATGAAACAGGGTGGTATAGTGTGAAAACATCTGATTTTAGAAATGAAGTCTGTGGTGATGTAAAACAACGGAACAGAAATTATTAGTACTATTTTGCCTTAACGATGATAACATAATTATGTGATGCATTTTGATCGATTGAATTTTTGTTCATGTACATGCTGTGTGATGCCTTCTGATATGACATGAGATGAAATGTTTTGTTTGTTTATTGCTTAGAAGAGATGGAATTATAGTGGCATACCTCACGTTCGATTAAGCTGCAGAAGTATTGCAATGCTCATTGAGGATGTTTTTATGAAAACAAACTATGTAATGCTGCATAGTAATCAGGATACTGCTCAAAATGTGGATTAAAAGAAGAAAATGCTTATGGCGGGAACATAAGCACTTTTTTGCAGTTGGTTTTGCTATGAAATACATGTAAATAATGATTTTTGAGCCGCCTCAATGGCTTGAGACGCCATGTTGCATCGAGCTTCCCAATTTCTTTGGTGGTGGTGGGGTGAGAGAATTCTCAGTGCAAAAAGGATCTTCCCCTTATACTATATGTCAACTTCTTCGAAAAAATAGCTGTGTACAAACTGCATAGAAATGTAACATTGCTTTTATACATGTGTGGGATTGCAAGGCATAATTCTTAGAATGCTCATAGGATTGCTAAAATACTCAAGTTGTTTAGTGGTCAAATATTTGCAGATCTCTAGGAGCAGAATTCAGATTTTTAAACACTTTTAAACTGAATACTTAGGCCATTAAAAAAAATATATATATGTTTAGCGTCCCCGCCCGCTTCCTTTTTTGGGGCCGCCTCCTAACTCTTTTTTATTTTTTTATTTTTATTTTTAAAGAAAAAAACACATGAAAAACACTGCTAAAATGGATCTATTTCTGATTTAAAAAAGAAAAAGAAAAAGAAAAAAATGTTGGCGGCCATCTTGAGAAATAGCCCGACTGTCAGGGAAAATGTACGGAGCGGCAATTATGAGCGGCCGTTTTGAAAAAAAAAAAAAAGGCCTCCTTCCTATTTTTCAAATAAACAGGACGCTAAACATGTTTTTGTTTTTTTTGGCCTTAAACATGCAGGCAGTGATCAGAGGATGAGCACACTGTACATATCGACGATGTTATGAACGGACGAATTCGTCATATATATTACTGTACATGTTCGTTGGTTCATGATATCGATCGCAAAATGTTCTTGCCTAGTTGCGAATTCAATGGACGGTGATTTCTTCTCTGTGATAGTTCACAACTCCAAATTAATTTAAGTAGTTGTGGGGGAGGGAGAGAGTAGAAGGCAAAGAAATTCATCTCTCTCTCTCAAGGTAGCAAAGATAGTTGAGGTTCATCAGCTCAATCAAAAAGTAATTACAAATGCTTGTAATTATTTTTTGTTGCTTTTACAATGCAGCTCAGTAAGACGAGAAAGTGTTATTGATCGTGTCTTCAGAAATGTGCATTTTAATGTTAATCAAGATCGTGATGTTTTATACTTCTGTATGTATTTTTGTGAGTGTAAATATACCTATTTGTATATCATGTTGTACATGTGTTTTGTATGTTGATAGTTGTAGTATTTTCAATGCCACCATATCTGTACAGAGTTGACTTATTTTTCACTATAAAAACGAATGTGTTCTGTGTGGAGATGTGTTTGAGACCCTCTCTATCAATTTGTCATTTGTTTGTTTTTACTCCCAAACAAGGGAAAAGAACAACTGTATTAGGTTGTGAAATATACTTAAAGATGAAGTTGAGTTCTGGTCATGCTATTGCATTGTGAAAGAAACGGTGTGGAATCGACCAAAAAAGGTTGATCATCTAGCATATAAGAATTTGTGTGTATTGCAAGGTTCTGGAATCATCAAAATGATAAGAAATTTGGCTACTGGTAAGTCTTGGTAAAGTTACAAACACTGTACATGGAAAGATGTATATGGAAATACACGAACACGTGGCGTAAAAATCCTACCCTGGATTTTTACGAGGTTACATGACATATTTAGAATATGAAGGCATTTGAAGAGCCATGCTTTTCAGGGAACATGTCTAATATCTGATGTTCTTCCACACTTGCATAATAACAATGATAACGCTCACAAATTATTGTTCACCTCTTCCCAGAACTCAACCTTCTCTTTAAGGCACCATTTATTAATCTTGTTGTTACCATAGTGGTAGTCCCGGTAGATAGTGAGTTTCTTGCCAGTTTGCAATTCACACCATATCGTCCATGTTTGACTATTGCCATCTCGCACCTGAACATTCTAATGCCAGAGATCCACAGTTGTTAATTTTGTTTTGTTTTGTTTTTATTGTAAAATTTTGTTTAAGCACTGAACATTGAATTTTCCCCTTTTTTGTTGTTTCCTTTTCCCTTCGCCTTTAAAGAGTTACATGCTTTCAGAGGTTTGCCAAGATATAGAAGGGATACTTAAAGTGCACCATTTAGTTTGTTCCCTCTTTCTTCATCAACTGCTAATATCAGAATTTCAAATCTAAAATAATCTAACCTTTTAAGACTTGATATTAAAACAACTTACCATCATCTTTTTCGTTTTACTTTCAACATTTTTTTTCTTTCTTTTTCCACTACAAACCTCTTCATACCATAAATTTTAAAGCACAACAATGATCCTTTTCTAGCAAATTTTCTCTTAATGGTTTTTGAGTCATCTCTGTTAATCTCAACTCCTATTACATCATCTTTGACGTGCAGTGATTGCCTTACCAAAAATAGTTTGTCATTCAAGCTAACAACCTTTCTACGTCAATTCAGAAAGACGGTTTTAAATCCTCTTAAATGTAACAAGTGACTGGCCTACATGTACATGTAAATGTAACTCAATTCAATTTATTTATTTTTTCATTTTAAAACAATGTGAACACAAGGGGAAAAAAAAGTAGTAAAATCAAAATGAAAATATAAAATGGTGGGATACCCTTAAAAGCATAGTGCTTGTGGGCAGAGTCCAAGTTTTTACAAAATTCACAATATTTCATAGAATCAAAGTATTTTAAAGAAAATTATAATACAGTACAATAATAATGGCCACTTTTAATACCATGCCTTACATGTACACATACTTCTGATTTTTCCTGAATGGACAGGCATTAGTTTTGTAGTGATGCTATTTTATATTTGTCCAATTTTCTTCTTAATACTCAAAGACTTTTTAGAATCTGATGGTAGAGACATCAGCAAACACGTTGATCCACTTTTTCAATTTCAAATATCAAATTTATCTTGGTATCTAAAAATGGTCTCTTTAAATCACCATTATTTTTCCCCTGTGTTAACCACCTAATCTTAAGGTGCACTGATGAGTTCCTATATTGTGCTATTTGTTCCATCATAACTCTATCTTGTCAGTTTTGTGTGAAGTGGGGTGAGTGGAATCGTTTGTTTATTGTGCTTCCCCTTTTAATAAAAGTCATTATCAACCAGGGCATCAATTATTATTAGCTTTTCAGATTTCTTGTCGGATTTGATTTGTGAAACATCACTCTTATTTTTTATATAATTTCACATGCCCCTTTAGAGAGTAACACATTAGGTGTTATTTTTCCTGTTTTGTTTTCGTTTTGGTAAAACAAAAATAATACATTTACAAAGGATTTTCGTTTATAATATGGGCCAATCAGATAAGATCAATATCAGAATTCAGAGATTTCTTCTACTAGCTTTTTGAAAATGCCTTTGTCTAAGAAATCCAACTCTCTCTCTCTCTCTCTCTATCTTGTTTTGGGCAATTATTTGGGATAATTTGTTTGAAAACATTTTGTTCTAACACGTTTGAAAGCGCTATTGTACAATTCTAGTATGAATCTGCTTCATTATACTAACCCCTTTTGGGGGTTGGAGGATAACTTATTTGGCCATACAAACGATTGCTGTCCAGTGTGCACATGTTAACTGTTAACTGTTTAATTTCAACCTACCATGTCGGTATATCTGTATGATCTTTGTAGCGCTGAGCTGTGCAGTCTGAATACTTTGAATAAGTTTTGTTTAAAAATGTTATCGGAAACTTCCTCTTGATCCAGACGCTTTGTAGCTACCAATTCAGAACAGTAACCTCAAGATTGGACAAATGTCTAATCTTTAATAGTTTTGATTCGTATCATTCCATTAGGAGAAATCATTGTCAATGAATTAATATCGAGGGGTCAGTGACACAAAGACGTAACTCCATTTTGGCCATTTTGAGAAAAAGTGGTTTATGTATCACTGAGTTAAGTCTACGTTTCACTAGCCATTGACTTCAATGGGGTGTCGGGTGGAGTTAAGCCTTTGTGTTTCCTGGAAAGCCCAATTTTTCTGAACATTTTGATATCAAATACTCATTTTGGCAAAATATGGCGTTGCGTCTTTGTGTCACTGAACCCTCAATATGTATGTATGTATTTATTGTAGACATGATATTGTCAGCTTAAAGCATAAGGGGTGTACAAAAAACATGAAATGAACACCTTCTGGCTCTCAGCAGACAATATGCAGTGTGTACATGTACAGGTAGTTCTACACTTTCTAATTTCCCACCATATTTTTGTAGACATTAATACAGTGTATGAGTTTATTTGTTTTATTGCCAGTTCTGCCTTCTCACCAAATGAAATCAATATAATGATTGATGGCAAAAAATGAAACGATTATAAATCATGCAATCAGTACAATTTGAGTTATTAGTTAGTAAGAGTTGGGGACCAAATGCTTGCCCCCCCCCCCCCCATTTGAATGAGAATATTATGATTCAACAACCTTCTGGCGCACAATAGATGATGTATCCTAGCCATGTTGCTACTGTTTTCCTCGTAGTTATCATGAGAACTTTTTTGAAAGTCCCAAATTATTTTTATATCAATCCAGTACCTAAAGAAATTGCAGTGGAACTTTGATGATGAATAGTGTTACTTTTTATTTCGATTACATTTTTATGCTCAGTGGGGTTATGCACTTGTGTTTAGTAAGATATAAACCTAAGAAAATGAAAGATACACTACTTGAAATATACAAGTAATACATAGTGAAATAACAAGGAGTTAAAGTTAAAAGTCGAGATAAATCCAAGATGGTGATATTGATGTACCCATGTATTTCTAAAATTCTTCAATTTCATGAGTTTATCAGAAAAGTTCAAATCGATTTTGGAATTCAAACTAATTAGGCATTTCGAGATATATATGAAATCTTCATATTCCTGAATATTTTTTAAGCTGCTAAGGAAACAAGTCATTTTTAATTTTTGAAATATTTTTTAAAAGTTTGTACTATTCAATTCATGTTATAAGACAGTTAATTGAGGACAGAATTTATTACTGATCTTACATGTAATTCTGTTGGTATGGCAATGTGCTGTCTCTGTTCAATGTCATTGGAATCGTACAGTGTACATCAAAATCACTTTCTTCAAATTCCATTCTTTGAAACTAGAAAATTGCAGTTACTAGTTCATTTCATCTAATACCATTGTGGTAAGGGAACAATTAGCGTGCTAGTAGTACACTGTGGAGTAAGATTTTCCTTCTTTTTCTTTTAGTGAGGAACATCGTTAACATAATATATTGATTACCTATCTGATCCTTAATGATTAAGCAATGATTTATATATGCATTCACTTGTACAATGAAATTTGGATGGGGCAACGAACTTGTTTTATATATTGTGCACTGAAAGTTAGTATTTCGATGTGATATGGGGCTTATTTTGTTACACAGAATAAAAGTGCTACATCTTTTTTATACAAAATAATAAAGTTGAATTCCTGTCTGTCTGTTGCGTACTCGATACATACAAATTGTATCAGCAAGGAAATATAAGATCGTATTTTCAAAAATATTATTTAAGAATATGTTTTGTGAACATGATGGAAATTGCAATTAGTGATTTAAAATGACATTTTAATTTGAGGAATTAACTCAATTACAAAGGCATATATTTACAATTGTATCCTTCAATTTTGCAAACATATTAACCATAAGTCATATTGTCTTTTTCTCTTTTCTTATTCATTTTCTTTCCAACTGTTTAATTTGTGAACTAAACTAAAATTCAAATTACCTTGTGGAAAATTGTGAAACTTTTGAACTTGTACATATTCATAATATTTCCTTGCTCTTACAATCTATGTTAAATGCAATTTTTGTTCTGGTATGTTAATATCGATCCACTAACACTAATTAACAAAATCATCTCTAAACCCCTTTTGAGACTGGCATTTTCTTTTCTGTGATATCTGTTTTTGTTCTTTAATTTTTTTTGTTTACTGATTCATCTGACTTTTCATGTCCCTTTTCTGTTTTTTTTAATAATTTTTTTACTTATCATCCTCTAATTTTTGTTGCTTTGTTATCTTCATTGTTCTCTCTTTCTCTCTGTTTCTGTATCTCTGTACATATCTTCTGATTATCTCTTCTCTTTCGCTGTTTTCACTCTTTCTTCTTCTGTCTCTCTCCTGTCCACTCTTATTCCCTTTCCCTATCTTTCAATTTCTTTCTTTTTCTTTCTTACTCCCTCATCCACTCTGTGCTTCAATGGGCCTACAATGTACAAGGGAATTTGTACATCTCTCTCTCTCTCTCTCTCTTTCTCTCCTTCTCCCATATTCTTTCTCTGACTCTCTCACTCTCTTTCTCCCATCCTTTCTATAACTCGCTCACTCTCTTTCTCTCACACTTTATCTGCCTCTCTCCCCTTTCACTCTCTGTCACATTATCTCTCTATCTCTCTCTCTCTCTCTCTCTCTCTCACTGACCTTCTACCTATGGTTTTTCTCTCCATGTATAACTCCTATTTTATTTCAAATTTAACTGAGTTTCATTTCAATAACATCATCGATTCCCCAACCTTTGTTTTGTCACTCTTAAACTAAAACTCCATCGTCTGCATGCAAATAAATATATCAATGGACCTCAACACTAAAATTTGATATACAGGTCCATCAAAAATAGCGAGAAATAAGTTGGCTGTTTTCAAGGAAATGTTGAAAGACCAAGAGGACAATGGTAGGCATCTATGGAATGTTTGTTTATCATGGTGTCGTGAGAATGTATTTCTTGTGTTTGTTTGTCTGTTTAGAGCCAGAAGGACGTTAACTCGTAATTTTACACCAAGTTATTGTCCTTCTTGTTCCAAAGAAAATATATCAGACCTGCCAACCAGTACGATTTAGTCGTGTTTTGTACGATTTTTAGAAGCCAATACGACAGTACGATTTTCCTCAATACAATATGATTTAAAAAAAAAAAGAAAAAAAAAAAAGATTCTGTCCTGTAAAGTATCCTAAAAGCATCTCACATGGGCAATTTGGGGATGTCCATTTGTTCATCGAATACAACAGTCGTGACGAAATCATGCATATTCAACCAATGATCCATTGTAAACTTTCTTCCTGTATGTAGGAACGGTAAGAGGCATTGATCCCTGTAACAGTCCGTGTTTATTTTTAAGAATACAACTTTTGTTAGTAAAATACAACTTTTGGGATTGAAGAATACAGTTTTTGAACTCCAGAGGTTGGCAGGTCTGAGATATACATCGTGAAAGTTTCCCAGTATTGAGTAGACAAGTGTAATAGTCGTATCTTGGTGTTTGGTGTAGACATGCTTCAAATGCAAGACAGAGAAGAAGTGGAGAGGAATTGAAGCAAAGTGAGTGTGAGGGTAGAAGAGGAATGTGTTTAGTTACAGAGGGAGCATCCTGAAATATTGTGAACAACCACATCGAAAGTTTAGAATAACTCGATGTTTCTGTTATAAACTTGTTGATAAAAACCATGTCTGAGTAATCATTGACTTGACTCTACTTAAAAGAAGTCAAAACCAAACCATACATTTGATATATTTAAGGGTAGTGGCAATGAATTCTCCCACAATAATTCATCGATCAAATTAAGAAAATCTTTATCTTAGAATCAGGGAAACAGAAGACCATGTGTGAAGTAACTCACCGAGTTACACTGCAAGTTATGTTCACATGGACAAGTTGTCCCTTGCTGCCAATATGCAATTATGCAGACTACAATGTTGGGAAAATCTCTTGTTTCTGCTTTTGATATGTTGGAAAGCAGAGGAGCTATGATCCTGTTAAAGAAAGTTACACATAATGAAACTTTTTAGCTGAAAATACAGGTCAAATTCACTCACGATAACAATAATTGTGGCGTAATTCTGCCGAGATGTATTTTTTTTTAACCCGACAAGCCTACGCAGGCCCGAGCACCTCAACTGCAGGAGGGGCCAGTCGCAATGGAGTTCTTTTTGGAACCTTTGGAGACAGGCAGATGTCATTCGAAGAGGGTATGGATGACATTAAGAACGATAATGTTGGATTGGCAATACCATAGGTTGAAGATTTTGAAGAAGAAAGAAAGAAGGATTCTTTGGCCTATCCAAACAAGATTTTAATGTCTATTTTGATGTTTTCCTGTTGAATTGGACAGAATAAATAGTGTTGTCGCTAAGCGACTGCCACAGCTCCACCGCGGCATTGCGATGTCATGAAAATCATGATATTGGGATTTGAGATAAAATGGGCCTCTTGTGATTTTAGTTATAAAGGTTTTTTCTTGATGATGATAGTGTCATTTCCGTTAGCTTAGGCTTTGGAGAGTCCCTTTATTATATATATGAGGATTATGTTTTACCACTGAAATACAAGTTGTAATGATAGAATAACTCCTGTATTTAATCACATAGTTTCTGTACAGAATAGATAACACAATAAAAATGCTTTAGTGTTCGGGAAGCTGAAAACGATAGATGAACACATGTTAAATGTTTTGCATAGTAATGATACTCCTCCAATGCAGTGAAAGGAAAACACAATCTTTTATGATAGTAGATTGGAAGGGAAAAAAAGTGCATTTAGTTGAGAGAACTGTACCAGCACCATTGCACTAGTAGCATCTTTCAATACATGTACATGTAGTTGTAGTTCTTGAAGTGAGTAACATTCTCAGAGTGTAATAACATCTTTTCATTTCATTTATTTTCCCTTTTTTCCTTTCATGCTGTCTGATGAATTCAATTTACCATGAACCCCTCTGACCCGCGCCCCCCTCAACTTCCACACCCCTTTCGAATCTACCCTTTTATATCAACCCCTTGTATATTCTTATTTCCTTGGCCTTGACCATGGCCTACATTGAAATAATGAATCATGATAACTGAATTTGCATATTTACACACACATGGTTTTGATTATTCACACATTTCATGTTAACAACTACACATTACTGAACAAAATATATGACATATTTGTTGATGCTATCACTACTAATATATTTCTCACAATTTTGAACTACCCTGTTTTTTTTTTACGCTTGATCGAATTTTGGCCACTTCAATCAACTTCACAACAAAAATCTCTATTGTTACCACCACATACACCATCACCACCACCACCAATGACATCACTGTAAAAACACTATCATTTTACCATTGTAATCATCATCATCATCATCATCACTTCCATCACCATCATCATCATCATCATCATCATCATCATCATCACCCCAACTACCACCAACACAATCATCATTCTGAACTTGTCTACCATCACTCCTACCACCACCATCACCACCACCTCCACAATCACCTCCACCACCACTACCACCACTACCACCACCACCACCACCACCACCACCACCATCACCATGACCACACCCCTTTCTTTCCCCCTCTTTATTACCCCTCCCACCAGGAGAGTGGTATCAATTCCAGAACACTTCCAATATGGCTAGTGCCTTGCAGCGGTCCATAAGCAGTAGACAGCCATCCTTTGAGGACCGAAATCCCTGGTGTAAGTTCAAGTAGAGCTAAGTCCAAGTTGAAATGCAGATAAAAGCTCCATGAACTAATGCTATCAGCATGAAACGCTTGCAAATGGATGTGTGCTAAATAGTTTTGATAGTAGTTTTAATTTTGCATGCATCGCAAATTTAATTGCATTCAACCTCTTCATATGAACCAATATGCATGATTCCTCCGCAAACCCAATAAAAATAAGAAAGACACCTTTTTTTCTGCTAGGACACCTCTACAATTAGAAATTGTATGTAAAATGGAAAGAGTTTGTTAGCTCTTCCTTCCCATTTTTTGATATTTCACTTCCAAGTCTCGTTATTTCCATTTTGGCCTTAATTTTGCACCCTTTTTCTAGTTACTGATCACTTATCTCCTCTATACCATTTTTAAAACTTTCTAAACTTTGAGGTTTTCTCAAACAAGACAGACCTCCATTTCTTTCAAAGGCATAAATGGCTCTATGATTATTATTTCGAAGACAGATCTTGGGAATTTTCTGCATGTACACAATCAGCTTGATTTGTAATGTTTACGACTGATTTCTTGTTTGTTGCTTTGATACGTCGTTATGGCCCCTCTTCAGTCCGTCAGCAGTCCAGTATAGATCGGGGCTGGCTCTGGGGAAGACAGCAAGCAATAGGTAGAGATTAGAGATATGATGTGGGTTCTGAGACTCCATGCTCCAGCAACAATTGCTCTGTGGTCAAAAGACCAGTTCATGGTTAGAACATGTCCCAAATGACCCCGAATATCCACAGATCTTAAAAACATGACGAGGTCCCACTTTGTATATTTTGAAATAATCACTCCTACAGCAATTGAGGTGCTATATAAATAGCCTTTGTTTCTCCTTTTTAAGGAATACTTCCACCTGTGTATCTGCTTGTGCATGAATGGATAATTATTACATAACTTTCATGAGCACGTATCTAGTATTTTGTCTTTGTGTATTTCACAATTTGGTCTGCAATGACCTTTATCTGCTCATGCTCAGACTGCAACTATGAACTGGCTTATTGCTGATACTAAAAATTTTCCCAAACTTCGAATTCTGGACCAAGCGCTATACCTACATTGTAACCCTAAATCAAACCTAGAATCCAATTACAACCTTAACCCTAAACCTATATATCTTTGACAAGAAATAGCTCGGAGCAATTCTTGGTGGAGCAATGTTGGGACGCCATGACGTGGTGTCTTATGTTAACGGTTTACATGTATGGAGTCTATGTTGCATTTCATTAATGTAGTGTTTTGGTCTGTATCAAGTTTTTCCTCTTCTTTTTTTGAATATTTCTACTACTGGCTATAAACTTAAGTCATTTTATACTAGCTAAACCTTAAAGGAGCACATGACATGACGTCGAACTGATGCAGAAGCCAGAAGGATGTTTCAGGAGTTATTAAGCTCACACATAGACAGATATCAAATTGATAGATCATGTAAATAATGTTCTGTTTATAGTTGTAAACTACTCTGTGCGCCACACAATTTCTTTCTCAGTATTTTGCTCTATAAATCAACCCTCTCAAAGCTTTTATTCTATACTATAGGCCTGTCCTTATCAGCTCCAGTCTGCCAAATAACCCGGTATTTTAACTATCCTGATCGCAAATTAACAATATCTATATACTTTGCGTCTTCATCAGCCAGCAGTTGCAATTAGCGGGATGTTTGGTCGAGAAAATATCCTGAGAAATGTTGGTCTTGTTTCCAAATATCCCAGCGGGCTATTTTGCGCCCGTCCGAACTTTTTTGTGATGAGGGTATCAGTCTGGTGAAGACGCAATTTCGAACTTCGGATAATATCCCCAGTCTGAAAATAGCCGGTTATTTGGCAAACTTGAGCTGATGAAGACCAGCCTTAATATGTGTAGATGTTTTTTGTTCATATGATTGGTTATTCTAGAGTTGGTATGTCGTTCAAGTGGTTGTGTTTACCTATATTATTTTGAAAAGATACAATATGTCACAACGTCACAACGTGACGGACATGTGCGCTATATACATGTAAGAAGCCACCATTATTATTATTATTATTATCAGGTGGGCTGTATCTAATACAGACCACCTTATATTTTTGTTAAAATCGCCTTTATTTATTATTTATTATTTATTTATTTTTCTTATTTCGACCCACTTTTTTGTGTGCAAGATAATTTGAAAATGGCTCAATCAAATATCTTAAAATTTAAAACACATATGTATAGGCATATTCACAAAACACAGCAAATTTTTCGACCTTGACCTTGACTGATGACGTCATCTAGGCGCCATTTTGTAAAATTTTCTGAAAATAAACTCTTGATCATATCTTCATAACCAAAAACCATTTCTCATGATCAAGGTCAATATCCGTCCGGTCAATTTCAGGTCAAAAAACGCGCGCGTGCGCGTATGTCCGCGCGTTAATGCGCGCGCAAAATTTTAAAATTCTCAAAATCGTCTCAAATTTATTTTGCATACGTTTCAGGTCATTTTAAGCATTTTATAAAATATCGCGCACACGCACATGCGCGCGCGTTTTCGCGCGTAACACAATTACACAACATAGAATCGCCATTTATTTTTCTTTCATGATATTTCTCATATTTTCTCGAGGAATTTGATACCATGTTTATCTCTGTATGAATAATAATCAAAAGATGAGCGTCAATTCAAGAAAAATGTCCGTGCGTGCGAGCTCTTTTAATACATACCATATATGGGCAAAAACATGCCTATACAAAATCCATTATAGCTCTTTGGAATGAACCGTGACCTTCAATTTGTTTTCATATTTAGATAGAGTATGAGTCGAAGATATGATTCCATGTCTCATTTGGCCATTAAGTGTATCGTGACATCATCATAATGGCCTTGGAACTCAAAATACGAATTTGCATATTATGAAGTCAGCAAATTTATGTAAAATTGATTGTATCTCTGTAAATATTGATCGATTTTCTTCCAAATTTCGATATGATGTAGCTAAGACAATTGTCTACTAGCTCAGTTACTACCATTTTTCATTTTGATCACGTCATCATGGTTAAAATTACGATTAAAGGGCACATATCAGAAATTTCTTAAGTTGCGTGTTATGCCTAAGGAAGGTGAATTTCTTTCACATCATTAATCTATATGATATTGTTTTTAGCAGAATCTCGCTTGTTTTTGCTCTATTTTGTGTCAAATTTTAGTTGACCAGCCCACCTATACTTGTTCCAAACAAGTATTATATGTCTAGTTATTATTATTATTATGTATTATGGAATTTATTTGATATTTTAGCACAATATTTGTGACTGTCTAATTATTGAATATACTGCTACATAGAATATATTATTCATTGTTGTTATGGACTGGAGAGTTTGTGAAATTGAATACATAATTGGATTTGATAGTTTCAATTTGAGTCAAGTTGGTTTTATATGTGTTCTTATGCACCTTTCCTGAACAAATATACTTGCAGTTGCCTTTGTTTATGATATTTTTCTGTACCTTTCTTCCCTGTGATACTTTACATGTATTTTCCTGATATAATATGTTTTATTTATCTTACAAAAAGTGCCACTCTTACGAGAGCAACCTTTGTTTGGTACCTTTTTTTGTTTTTTGTTAAACATTAGTATGTTTTAAATGACTTTCATAAGTGAAGAGTTGTCAGATTGAGGAATTGACATTTCCCATAATCAGGATGATGTTCAGCATTCTTGGGTGACATACTCCAAGCAATCAATGTCCATCTAAATACTTTTTGAAGTATTAAAGTGTGCTCGATTTTAATCAAATTGTGGTTGTAGCATGTTAGTGTTTTTCTGTATTGCTAGATAGTATTGTGTTGCTACATTTATTGTGCTTTTAGTTAGTATTGTGTTGCTACATTTATTATGCTTTTAGTTAGTTTAGTGCAGTATCATTAATTAGAAGTGTTTGGCCAACCTGGGTCATGTTTCATAAAACCTTTTGTCAATAACAACTGTCACAGATCTATGGAAAATCTGCTCATAAGGATTGATTCAGTATAGCTTATAAAAATTATTGTATGTTGTTATTGATAACAATTTTTATAAAACAGGACCTTGGCTGTAGTTTTGCACAATGTTGATTACTGCTATGTTTGGCAAGGGCAAACTAAATAAAAATATGCCATGCTGAGTCCAACTGAAGCAAAGTTGGCCAAACTCTGTGCATTGATGGTTCTGGTTTGATGTACATGTAGTTAGCTGCTGCAGCAGTTGACCTCAGTGTCTGCTTATATATACTTTGACCGCTCATTCCATAATGTTTCATTAAATATATCATGCCTGCCAATCATCTCATGCCTGCAATTCACCCTATGCCTGCTATTTACATCATGCTTCACGTGGAATGGAATTCATTTAAACAAAAGATGAAGACCATTTGAGTCCAGATTCAGGATTGGCCCATCGTAGTAGGGACTCCTCCTTTGAAGATGGTAAGAGCACCCCTATTGAAAAAAATAGACCAATCCAATTTTTGATTTTAGGTAATGTAACATATTATAGTGGCGCTAGTCAGTCAACACTTTTTGTTAAATCTGGCATTATGTCTGTATACGGGAAAAGTTTCTGTTTGATCAATTGAGGCCTATTAAAGCATTTACAAAATATGTTACAGATGAATATAACAATATGAGGTTAATTTGGGAGATACAAAATTACGCAATACTAGAAAGGGGTGGGGAAGGGTCATAAAAAACTTTTATGTAATTTTACATGGACATATATTTTCATGGACTAAGTATCTATCAAGTTATCTTTGATGTAGTATTCAGTTTATTTAGACGAAAGTAGTCAATGATTATTATATATTCCTTTTTTTTTTTTTAGAATGATGAATTAAATAAATTTTACTATGGAAGGTCTTTTTTTTCTTCAACATATTCTAAAATTAGTTTAGAACAGCAATCATTACTGAAACCTTATTCCTCAAATAAAATTGTGTTGAAATCAATAGTTGAGAAGGTACCATAAGAGTTGAAAAGAATTGGTTGTTAATTCTCATATCACAAATGTATTCAAATGGTTCATGCTTGTCATTTTCTTTTTCAAATCAGCATAGATGTGCCAATTTTTTAAAGAAAGATTTCAGTAAAAATCATTTTCCATTGCTTATTTATAAAATGCATAACATGCTCTTTTCTTCTTTTGCTTTTGCTTTTGCTTTATCTTCCTTGAAGTATACAAAGCTAATGGAAGACTTAGCCCCATGATGTATCGCATCCCATCCGATCCATTCTCTAACTTACCCCCTCCCCCACCCTCCCTCCTATGTGCGGCCATCCACCAGCACTCCTCCGGCTACTACCAAAACCCCCATGAGCCCTCTCCACCCCCTCCTCCTCCACCCCCTGGTATCCCCATCTACTCCGTCCCAGGCCACCTCCTCTCCCCTCATCAACAATTCAGGCCACCAAGGCGTCGCCTGGTCAGGCAATACCGGACCTCCGTCTCCCCCACCCTACCAATCCGCATCATCCCACCCCCTCCCGATTACCCCCCTGAGCCTCCCATGAGCGATACATCTTCACCGTCGTCCAGCCAATCCCCGCCCCTGCCTCCCCCACCCCCTTCCCCTCCCCCATCACCCCCTCACATGGCAAGTTTGCCCCGCCCAAGTCCAAGGCCCATACCTCCTCCTCGACTCTCTATGCATGTCGATTGATGATTGTCATTGATTAATTTTCTCTCATTCTACAATTCAATAAATAATTCCTTATGTCATTTCTTGAACAGACTTATCAAAATCTTTGTGTAACTGCTATCTTGACTTTAAATTGAAGAAGAAAAAAAAACAGTTGCTGTTCCCAAGGACTTTACTTCCTTTTTTCCTTAATGCTGGACTAAAAAAAAAAATGAACGAAGGAATGATTTATAATATGGCAAGTTTCTGTAATGTCATTATTTTGAGATAACAGAAATTAAGACTGAGAGTTTCTTCTATAACATTCCATTTAGATTGGATGTTGTCTCTTCATAATCTTTATTATCTTAGATTTGAAGAAAAAAGTTAAAATGCCATTGACAACTTTAAAAAGAAGTTTTCAATCATCCAAATTCTGCTCTTCTCTCTTGTCACTGAATTCATTTTACAAGCAAATTTCATTTAATCAAACAGTACCATTTTTACTTATATAAGCAAGGATTTTTCATTTCATAAATTACATTTGGCAAAATTCAATTTTCAGCAAAAAAAACATCAATCATTTTTACTGTTTCATGTTTATCAAATGTTTACTGTGTTGTCTTGTCTTTTTTCCCCCCATAATTTTCCTTTCTACTGTATTGTTTTTTTATGTGCCTGTCCCTACTACATTGCATAACTAACATTGCATAACATTGACTATGGGCTACCAAAGGCACATGACCCCTGCTCAAAGCTTGTGGCAGTAAAGATGGCCTCCATCTCCTCCTCCTCTCCCTCCTCCTTCTCCTCTTCCTTCTCCTCATCATCGCATCCATCGAGTGGCATCTTGCAATCAAAGTCATTCCTTGCTTCTTCACCACATCATCTCCCCGATGCCTGCATTTTCCTTGCATGAGCTTTTCTTTAGAAAAGGAGACAGGTATGCTTATGTAGAGTAGATGACCAAACTTTTTATTTTTTTAACCTACCTAGTCATAATTCATCATTATGTTTGAACCTATCCAGGCATTATAAAGAGAGAAATAAATGGAAAGAATTGGGGAAACAAATGAGGTTGATTGGAAGAAGGAAATCATGTTCATGTGATAAAATGAAAAAAATAATTGTTTTGGCAATCTTTTTTAAATGAGTTATTTGTGCATAGCATAACATCTGTATTACTAAACCAAACATTTTGAATTAGTTGAACCCAATCAGTTGTTCCTTGGAACCTGTTGTTGTTGCCCAAACTTACAACTTGTTTCATATAATATTTTAACATATAATTCCCTGAAAGTAGGAATCATATTACTTTGTACAATTACAATTTCACTTTTTTTTCCCTTAACTTAATTTTCTAAAAATTGAAAATTGAAAAACTAAAAAGACACGTCTATCTGGGATTGAACATAGGTCTCTGACTTACAACACCAGTGGGATGTTTCACAAAGATCCTTAGTTGAACTTATCTCTAAGTTGGACTTAACAATTATGGAAAGCCGTTCGCATCTTTTAAAATATTTTGTAAAAGTTGTTTTAAAAGGCATAAAAATGTTGATTCAAATCATTCATATTTTCTATTATCAAGGAGATTTCATGTTCTTGATGTGGAATTTATGAAAAGTTTAAAATTCTTGAAGTTTTGCTTTTGAATATATTTCATTTTAAGGCTACAAATGGCTCTCCATAATGTTTAAGTCCAACTTAGAGTTAAGTTCTACTTAGGATCTTTGTGAGACACCCCCCCCCCCAGTACCTTTAATACTACTAGACCACTATTTGTATATTTTTTCCAGCCCCTCCCATTACTAACTGTCTCTTTCTTTTTGTATGCCTCTCCCATCTCTTTGTGCAGGTTACCCCAAGGGAGCCCCGCCAAATCTTCCACCAATCGAGACAACCTACCAATACGGCCAGAGTGGGTCACGCCCGTCCTCTAGGTACTACGAGGACGTACCCCTGAGGGTTGACCTGAGCTCTCCCCCGCCCTGGAGCAGCAGCGGCGGCGCCGGCGGCAGTGGTGGTGCTGGGAATAGGAATTCTTCCATCAACATGTATCAGCATAACCCCCAACAAAACCACCAGTACTAGACAGGGGCTTATGCTGACATGGGGTGTAACCATTGGAAAAGGGGGCATGTCTTCCCTTATTCTGTACCCCAACCTATGAAATTAGGGGCAAGTCTTCCCCCGATCTGTGCCCCATTAAGTACTGCTTTAATCCCGTAACAACCACCAGTACTGGAGGATTACTCATGCTTATGTACGTAGAATGTAAATAGGAATTAACCTTTTATCATTCTAGACCTCCTCCTTCTTCTCCTTCTTCTTCTTAAAGCATTTACGAGCTCTTGCAGCGCAGTAGAATATATCCACATAGTTATTGCGCTTTACAAATGAATATATTATATTATATTATTATTAAAGGGATCCGGTAACTTTGTCTCAGATTCTGAAACAAAATTCTGGATTTAGCTCATGATGCAATGATAATTATAAACCTTTAGGTCAGTCAGGAACCCCATGACTTTTACAAGCCGATCGCCTGTCTGATTATCAAGATATTTGTGATTGGAATTACAAATTTTGAAAACCGTTCGCCTGACGGTTTTCATAACACTACAGTCTATTGGGAAAAACGAGTATGGTAAAACCGGTCACTCAAAGATTTTTACTTTTTTGAGGCACATCTTGATCATTTTGAAGCGCAATTTTTTGAGGGCTTCAATATTACACCATATCACAGACACGGATCACACGTAGGGCCGTGTATCTCAGATTTAACATTGTTAAACGATCCCTTTAAGAAGTTTCAACATTTATCCCAAATGATTAGAAATCCGTGCCTTTTGTCTCCCTTTCACAACTTAATTGATTCACATCATGTGCCTGATTATGCTAGGTTTACATTACGTTCCCGCCGGCCACGGCAATCACGTTTCAGGCCAACGTGGACAAACGGGATGGATGTGAGACAACGCGGGGACGGAACGGGCAAACTTGACTTGCCGTGGATGACGGTCCAGACTTTTAAACTGTCAGAAAATTTGCCACGGTAGTCAAGGTGCAGAGAAGAAACCTAGTAGGCCGTAGTAAAACAGGGGGAACGCAACAAAACGTGACACTACGTAATACAGGGATGCCAGTTTTCAGGCAATAGCCTGAATTCAGACCCTGGCAAAGAAATTTCAGACCATAGTTTAGGCTTTTTTGTGTACATAATAGCTCATTCTAGGTGATTTTCAGGCCCTCTGATCAACTCTTACTGGCGTCCCTGGTAATAAAAAAAACCTGGCAAGACCTAACAAAACTCGATTACAGAGAAAAAATGGCAAAAATCCCACGGCACACTAAGTTTTGGTCAAACAGGGCGGCCGTGGCCGCAGGGAATATAATGTAAACCTAGCATAACATGTATTGACTGATAATTGTTTAATAAATCATGTTTGACATCAGTACTGTGTGTAGATAATGTTAGGTTTTAAATGCCATTGTATTTGTATATCAGATTGAATATGTAAAAGTACTAAAAGTGTATACGTGTATAGATATGTACATGACAAATTATGAATTCAAAGGTGAAATAAAATGTAACTTAGCCTTATTTCTTGACAAATTTCTAAAAATGAAAGCAGAATCATGCATATCCAATTGCGGTTTTATGCAATAAATCCTAAAATTACAAATACTCTGGAACAGTTTAGTAATCATTTGGTTTAGGGTCAGTTTTGTAGTGGTACTGTGGTAGTAGTGGAAGACATGTCATTTTCTTCCAAATATAAGTTCAGGATTCGACTTTTGGAGAGATGAATATAGCTTGTCAATGAATATAAAATGTGTAGCTTATGTGATGGATTATCAGTACTGTAAAAAAGCTATAGAAATAAGAAAAATGAAGGATGGAAATGAAGAATTGGTATAAAACTTGTTAAGCCATGATGTTCTGTTGTAAAAAGTGTGTGTGTGAAATTTTACCTGACATTTGTGATTTATGTAGCAAATGACTGTGCCTTGTCTTCATTTGTTGATATTGATGAGCAATTTGATCGTGAAGAGTTTCAAGAAATAAATTTAAGGGCCAATATTGATAAACTGCTGTGTAACAGTGTATCCCATGGGAATCATGTTCTGATTATTACACAATATTGTCTTTTTGGAGCCAGAAGGGTGTTAACTCATATACTTTGACACAGATTCAACGCCTTTCTCGCCCTGAACAGACGATATGTCATTTTTAAAGGTAAAGACCAGTATTGGAAACGCCCCAATTTCAAAAAATGAAATGGAAGCTCTTATTACCAATCATGTGAAAGAATATGTTTTGACTAATACATGATGATAACATTTTTGCCGGGAAACCGCCTACTAATTGATATATTTGGTAAATTAGTTTATCTATTGGACTGTGAGAGATAAACGCATGTGCTGTGCACGTGTGCGTAGTCCCATATACATCTTTCTGTGTACGGGCCAAATTTCTTATCATTTTGATGATTCCAGAACCTTGCAGTACACACCAATACTTATATGCTAGATGATCAACCTTTTCTGATCGATTCCACAACGTTTCTTTCACAATGCAATCGCATGCCCAAAACTGGTCTTTGTCTTTGATGTCCACACACTTCTGGAGGTGATGGACGAGGCTATTGAAATATCCTCAGCTTGATTTATTGAAAGTCTTTGTGATTGGGTCAAAGATATTTCTATATACAAAGGATTAAGTAAAGGGACAATCATGGTATCCCATTTTCTGGTGAGGCAAAAATGATGCAATTTCTGCCAAGATAAATGAGTGATTGGTCAAATGTATTTCTAGTTATTTGTTGTACCACTAAATTCTCTCTTCCTCTCCCTTCTTTCATTCTGTCCCCCCCCCCCCTTCTCTCTCTCTTCCTCCCCCTCTCGTTCCCTCTTCTTTCTCCCCCTACCGTTCCCTCTTCTTTCTCCCCCTCTAGTTCCCTCTTCTTTCTCCCCTCTCTTTCCCTCTTCTTTCTCCTCACTCCCTCTTTTCCGTAAGCAAGGTTTTTACAAATACACAACAACAACGACAACACTGCCCTAAAGAAAATTATTTATACATTTTTACATAAAGGCAAATATTACCATTGTACTTTACATATCAGTTATGCCGGTTTCACATTGTGCTCTAAATAGTAATGTGCAGCTTTAGAATGGGCTAAAAGATTAATTTCATGTATACAATTGTGCCACAATTGGTTAAACATGCATATACAATACTGGGGCATTTCTAGAGAGAGAGAGAGGGATTTGGGAATGTGTGGGGATTTCCCCCTCCCAACCCCCCCCCCCCCCCCCCTTTACATATATTTCTATTTTCAAATTCGAAATCTTGTAAGCAAATCACGAGAGTCAGCAACCTATCAGTAAGTTGTCAAATTGTCTCTGCAAATTTGGACAGATACCTCTGCATAAATATCTATTATACAGTCAATCCTGTCTACAGTGCGTCCCAAAAAAAACTATACACTTTTGAAATAGCTGCCAAATAAAAAATATATGATTCTGGGGGGAAAAAAATTATATGTATGGAAAGCTCATAAACCCAACTTTCATATGACACCAAAAAGTCCGAAAAAAATTCATGCTTGGGTGAGCACTGCTCACTTTTGTAAAGGGTATGGAAATCAGGTTGCGCAGGAATTAGCCTTCCAATTTGTGAGAGGTAAATCCTTTGGAGCTTACAAAATTGAGGGTGATATGATACATTCATGATTTGCTGAGTGAATTTCATGGTTTATTAAACCAAATTTTTCTGCATGAGTGAACAGGAATTGTATTTTTTATGTGTTGTGATGTGTTCATGGGAGTCAGGATGGGGTGATGGTACATGTTGTAATTTCCATGTTACAAACTGTTATTTTTTACATCTGTGACTTTGAATAAAAACCTTCACCCCACATTTCAATTATTGTAAGACTAGTTGAACATCTCATTGATTTACTTAATACCCAGGTAGGGATTATGTAAATTGAATATTCAAATACGGTTCGTTGAAAAAAAAGGAATGTCTAAGATGTCGGCTACTTATTCTTCAGGTAAATGGTAACTGAAATGTGGGCTGGAGGTTTTTATTCAAACCATGACCCCATCCTGACTCCCATGAACACATCACTGAGTCTACCAGGGAAAGTTACAATGCTACAATAAAAAATGCAATCCCTGTTCACTCATGCAGAAAAGTTTGGTTTAATAAACCATGAAATTCACTCAGCAAATCATGAATGTATCATATCACCCTCAATTTTGTAAGCTCCAAAGGATTTACCTCTCACAAATTGGAAGGCTAATTCCTGCGCAACCTAATTTCCATACCCTTTACAAAAGTGAGCAGTGCTCACCCAAGCATGAATTATTTTCGGACTTTTTGGTGTCATATGAAAGTTGGGTTTATGAGTTTTCCATACATATACAAAAAAATACCCCAGAATCATATATTTTTTATTTGGCAGCTATTTCAAAAGTGTATAGTTTTTTTGGGACGCACTGTATAGCGACCATCCAAGGGAAAAACAAAAAGTGGCCTCTGAAGACAGGTGGTCTTTGTAGACAGGTGATCACTAAAGTAGGTTTGACTGTATAAGACACCCAATATATTTTGTGAACTGTTTGACTGTGTATTTTTTTCTATTAGGGTTGATCAAATTTGCCTATTGTGTGTATTCTTAGATCCTCGTATTATTCTCATTATTTGCATTTATCTTTTACTCTGTCCTTTATGAAATTATATATTCAAGATTATTACTTTTTGTTCATTTATTCCAGATTTTCATTGCTGCTTATTAAGTCTTGTAAGATTTGTTATGAAGTAGGGAGATGTAAACATTCCAAGTTTCGTTAGCTTAAAGAACATCTTTTTAATGTTTAAAAAGTGCTTGATGTGAAGTTTTAAGCGTGTTTTGCAGAATGATTATTTACACTAGAAGATGACAATCGTGATTGGCTTTGGGGCGTTCACATGAGAACTGTGCACGGTATTATTTCCTTTTAATCTGTATTTTTGTGTGAAACAAATGTAACCATTTGAAAAGCAAAGGAAAAATATTTCAATTTGGCAACATAGTACATGCAGTACCATATTGTCTGAGAGACTTTGTTACTGTTCTCCTGATTGCATTTTTATTGTATTTTTGTGCTTTTTATATCCAAGAAATGTTGATTCTCAAATTAACACATGACGTTTCAAACCGTGAAAAAAAATCACTGTAGAAAAAAGTAACGCATAAAGCTTTTTTATATTTTGTTATCGCTTATGTGGAATTGCCCTCGGCTTCGAGTTTGTGACAAATCATAAATGCCAAGCAGTATTTTTTGACAAGGAGTTAGATTTAGCAATAACAAGACAGTATCCTCGACTGAAATCATGTTGTTGATAAATTATAATAATAATAATAATAGTTAAGTTCTTGTATAGCGCATAATACGTTATGAAATAACATCTCTATATGCGCTTCCAAAGAGCTTTGGACTTTATTACCTTAGCTTTAGCTTCGACAGCCTTATGAGCGCACAGTGCATTTCAAGGAATAATCCTACCAGGCACCCATTTACCTCACCTGGGTTGAGTGTGGCAATTGTAGATCAATGTCTTGCCAAAGGACATTTATGTATAAGAATGTACTCTTTATCCAAACACCTGTAGGAATTAAAATGTTATAGTTATAGTACTGCATTTTTTTTCATTGGATGGTAAAGTACTGATTTTGATTTGTAAGACATGAATGTTAGTGTCTGCACGATATCATGTAACTTTGATGCCCCTTTAAACAAAACTGCAGTATTCAAGACCTTCCAATGTTTTGTAATACATGTACTAACTTGTGATAAAGGTTGTTGACGGAAGTAGGTAAAATGTATGCTAATCATTTTAACCGACATTGTTGATTAAAATTAAAGTGGACCAATCAGAAATATCAGAAAGTATTTTCTTCATGACTTTTCTCTTGTTGAAGTGCATGTGAGATTGATATTGAACGTTGTTTGACAAGGCATTGATGTCCTCTTTATAAATGAGTTTCGAAAGCAAATAATAGTGTTGGTCTGAAAATGATTGTGTTAATGATGCTACTGCTACTGATGGGGAATAGAGTGGTGAAGTGTGACGTCATTAAAAATCTATTTTTAGAATTTCTCAATTTTTTTCTTCATTTTCCGAAAGAATATCAAAATAATGTCCAAATGTCGAAAACCAATTGAATATGTTAAGTATTGGCTGAGATATGGCCATCTGAATAAATATATTTCCTATAAGAACTCAGTGTTATATGCTCTGGCTCCTAATGGTTAAGTTTTAAACATTATATTTTTTTAATTGAGAAATTCTAAAAATAGATTTTTATGACGTCACAGCTTCGTTACTCTATGTTGAAGTTGATGATTAATGTAAAAAAATTAATGAGCATTGTGATGAATATCTAATAGTGATGACAATTTTGATAACGGTTAAGGTGGTGGTGATTGTGGTAGTTATGATAATGATGATGGTAACGACAATGGTGATAATAAATGTTGATGTTAATATCGAATTACATTTTCTTCCGGCTTCGATAAAATTCGGTCGGGTATTGGGTGCTTACCTGCTACATGTACTACTTTTTATTTTTTTAAAGGCACTGTTTAACACTGTTTCCAGTTTTACAAATCTGAGATGCGTGGCCGTACTCGTTATCAGTGTCTGTGATATGGTGTAATATTGAATCCCTAAAAAATTGCGCCTCAAAATGAACATGAAGTGCTTCAAAAAAGTAAAACATTTGAGTGACCGGTTTTACCATACTCATGTTCCCAATTAGACTGTAGTGTCCCAAGTCCCAACGGTTTTTGAAATTTCGAATTCCAATCATAAATATCTTGATAACCAGAAAGGCGATCGGCTTGTAAAAGTCATGGGATTCCTGATCTAAAGGTATACACTTATGATTGCAGCATGAGCTATATCCAGGATTTTTTTAAAGAATCTGAGGCAAAGTTACCCAATCCCTTTAATGAAATAACTTAATGTTACAAAGTCACAAAGTAGTATTGTACATTGTAGGATGTGTAATGGAGACCAATCATGCAAACGAAAATACTGATCAAAAGAAATAGGAAACCATTTTAGCATAACTGAAGTTCCTTTGTGAGACCACGCAACTAAGAGGGTAAAATACGCCACCTTGCTTTCTGTAGAAAGATAATAAACCCGTTTCATCTCATTACAAACAAACAAAGAAAACACATATAAAGATTGGTATTAAAACAAGTATTCAGCCCTCCAGACAATTATAGTACCGTTCATCTATACGCAATACAAATAACTAATAAATGAATTGATCTGATTCACCTAGAGAAAGAGCGCCACCTCGGGAGATAATTTTGAGATTTAGGTTGGGACTTCATTTCAATAACTGTTTTGAATTACAAGAACAAAAATTCGGGGGCTATTTTTCAAGCTTGCTTGCATGAAAATTACACTCTTTATTTTTTTTTGCACTGAACTCATGATGCAATTTTTGGGTGCTCTTTTATGACTTTCGGGGGCTCTTTTTGGCATTTCGGGGGCTAATTCGCCCCGAGCCCCCGTGTATTTTTTCCCCTTTAATCTGACTTGTCGATGACTTAAAATTTGAATTTTAAATGGTTCAAATCACCCCCCCCGCCATTATCTGAAGTTTAAACCCAATCGGTGTAGGCCTATGTCTTTTCAGACTGTCTCTTAGAAAGATAAGTTAACACATAAACTTGTGTAGAAAAAAAATGCCAGCTCCCCTCCCACACACACATATGAATTAGGTGGGGGTGGGGGGAAATAAAAGTTTACATATTTGCTTGTATTCAGTAAGTTGTAAACGTGGCAAAAAGAGGACCTTCAACAATTGTCGTTGCGAAGGGGCACGGGACGTCATTCCGGGGGTACCGGTGAATGAAACTTGGGAGATGAAAAGTGAATCAACAAGGCATCGATTAAGAGGAGGGGGCCGCATCCTTTTTTTTTTCTTCTCACGTTCCCATTCCCCTTACACTTTTTTTCATGTTCTCTCTTCCTATGTTTTGAATTATATTCTATTCTATTTTGTTGCCAAAATTAGATGGGGGAGGGGACTCCCCCGTGTATAAGCCCAGGGGTGGATCTACGAGGGGGGAGGGGTAGGGGTCTAAACAGCCCCCCCCCCACTTGGGCTGGCCCCAACAAATATTAAACTTTTTTTTAAATGACGGGGGCAAAATTATTTGTGTTTTTTGTGCTTTCTACCCCCCCCCCCCCCCTCTGGGAAAATCCTGGATCCGCCACTAGGTCAACCCCCCCCTCCCCCCCCCCCCTTAGAAAAAAGCTGGATCGGCCCCGGCCCCCTGAAGCCACTGCTTGCATTGATATACAAAGAAAAGAGCACCCCTTTAAATCGATGACGACTATTATAAACATAAAGCTTTCAGACAAAACAGAAAAATGAGAGAGAGAGAGAGAGAGAAAAAAGGTCGCTTCGATGTAATGCTCGATCTATAGAAATTGCAAATCACCGGCGAGCAATCTAACACACTAGCTATTTGTTCGGACAAGACATTTTCTAATAAGGCCAATAAACGATCATCTTCGCAATTTTTCATGGGAATTAAGGCTTGTTAACATCGGTGGCGTAAGGTTTGACCAGACTTTGAGGGGGTGCCGATCCGGGTGCCGATTTGACTCTGTGCAATGCGAAATTCCAATGCTGTTGGTTTCTACCCCTCTCTTCATCTTGTTCTTGTTGTTCTTGTTTATGTTCTTCTCCCTTTTCTTTTCCCCCCTTCTTCTACGTCCCCTTCCTCTTCCTCCTTTTGTTTTTCCCTTTCTTATTTCTGTTCTTACTTCTTCTTCTTCTTCTTCGTCTTGTTTTTCTTCTTCTTTCTTTTCGTTTTTCCCTCTACGTCCCCTTTTTCTACTTCTTCCTCATCTTCTTCTTATTCTTGCTATTATTTCCATCCCTCCACCTCTTCCTCTATACTTCTCCTTCTTCTCCTTCTTCTTCTTCTTCTTCTTCTTCTTCTTCTTCTTCTTTTTCTTCTTCTTCTCCTTCTTCTTCTTCATCTTCTTCTTCGATATAATGGGGGTGGGGGGGGGGGGGGGCTCATGTAGCTACGCCACTTGTTATGAGCTTTGATCGAAACATATCAAGAATTACCGCGACATGAGAAGACAAATTGCTTTTGGATGATGAACACCGAGGATTTTTCATGAGAAAGATAATCTTAATCCGATAATATCCGAGGGTTTGTTATGTTGAACATTCGTTCGACTCCCAAGATATATACAATTCGTTTATGCCGAAATAATTTCCTAACCCGATAACCCTATCTTTACTCTGAGCATAGAATTTTTACAATAACACATATTCTTCTTCTTCCTCATTCTCCTTTTCCTCTTCTTCTTCTTCTTCTTCTTCCTCTTCTTCTTCTTCTTCTTCTTCTTCTTCTCCTTCTTCTTTTTCTTCTTCTCTTTCTTCTTCTCTTCTTCTTCTTTTTCTTCTTCTTCTTCTTCTTCTTCTTCTTCTTCTTCTTCTTCTCCTTCTCCTTCCATTTATTGGGGGTAGAGGGGGGGGGGGGTTACGTGCCCCTCATGTAGCTACGCCACTTGTTATGAGCTTTGATCGAAACATATCAAGAATTACCGCGACATGAGAAGACAAATTGCTTTTGGATGATTAACACCAAGGATTTCTCATGAGAAAGATAATCTTAATCCGATAATATCCGAGGGTTTGTTACGCTGAACATTCGTTCGTCTGAAGACTCGTTACTCCCAGGACTCATACAATTCGTTTATACCGAAATAATTCCTAACCCGATAACCCTAACTTTACTCTGAGCGTAGTATTTTTACAATAACGAATGTTCTTCTTCTTCCTCATCCTCCTCTTCCTCTTCTTCTTCTTCTTCCTCATCCTCCTCTTCCTCTTCTTCTTCTTCTTCTTCCTCATCCTCCTCTTCCTCTTCTTCTTCTTCTTCTTCCTCATCCTCCTCTTCCTCTTCTTCTTCTTCTTCCTCATCCTCATCTTCCTCTTCTTCTTCTTCTTCTTCTTCTTTTTTTTTTTTTTTTTTTTTTTTTTTTTCTTTTTTTTTTTTTTCTTCTTCTTCTTCTTTGTTGTAAAAGGACGTGTCTCGAGTGAGCTCCAGAGTTTTTGTAAGTTTTGTCGGAATTATACTGTTTATAATTACAGTTTTAATACTAGTGTACTACTAGTACACAGTACAACCATACCAAACCAAGTCCACCTTTCTTGTGTATTAATATTTGTAGTTTTTATGCTTTTTTTGTGGTAACCTTGTGTAAGAATTTTTGGCCACTATGGCCAGTGAAGCCGAACAGGCCTCCCGGGATATGCCGGGGACCAGCTCGGCTCAAACTACCGTTCCTGTTTCTGCTGCCGAGCCGTTCAAGGCCGTAAGCAGAAACAATGGTATCGTTTTTGGTTCTGCAGCACATGTTCCTATTCATGATTACATAAGAGCGTTTGCAGACACCATTCCAGCTCATTGTATAGTGTCTGCCTCTCGTATCAGTAACCAACGTATTGCTATGTATCTGAATTCAAAAGAAGCAGTCTTGAGTGCCGTTGACAAAGGTTTGACCTTTAGAGGCGCATTCATACAAGTCTTACCTTTGGTTTTGCCCACAACACGTCTCACACTATCTAATGTTTACACAGAAATTCCGAACTCTGTTCTTGTAAAACAAGTTTCTGCTTTTTGTAAAGTAGTCTCACAGATTCGTCCCATCCCTATTGGTTTCAAGGATAAACAACTAGCTCACATCATGTCCTTCCGTCGACAAGTCCAGGTGCTGCTTACTCCGAATGTTACCCTACCCGATTTCGTTAACTTTTTTCACGCAGGCACCAATTATCGCGTTTTTCTTTCCACTGAGGCGGCTCGCTGTTTTGAGTGCGGAGAGGCTGGACATATCGGCAAGAATTGCAAAAAAACCGCTCGGCCAAATGAGTCCGCAAACTCTACCCTTACGTCAACACAGGCAAAAGGAAAATCTGACCCACGACATCCCCCCAAAGTGTCTAAACCCTTACGGTCTGA
This sequence comes from Strongylocentrotus droebachiensis, assembly GCA_035222895.1. NCBI lineage: Eukaryota > Metazoa > Echinodermata > Echinoidea > Camarodonta > Strongylocentrotidae > Strongylocentrotus > Strongylocentrotus droebachiensis. The sequence goes on from JAVYIG010002178.1 coordinate 58,230, forward strand.
ACCTGAAACCCTTAATCTGAGGGCGTCCCCAGTACACACAGAAAAGCCTAGCGGCTCCAGCCCTAGGCCCGCCTCTTCGCGCTCAATGGTTGACGAAACCGCTGAAGGGGCCCTTGCGCGTAGGCCTACAACTCCGGTTGCGATAGTTTCCCGTAGCATTAATAATAGTCCACCTAGCAGCTACCCCACAGGCAGTAGCCAGGACAAAGTTCCTCCTCTCGTAACCCCCACAATTTCTTTGACCCAAACCCTTTGCGACCCCATCTGGGGAGCACCGCCCGCCCCGTCCAGACTTTTCGCAGATGTTGTTAAAAGGAAACAACCTCCCGAACCTTCTTTGGTAGACTCCCCTAAACTTACTCCAATTGTGTCTGCTACCCCACCGCGGAAACTAATGAGAAAAGTTTCCTCTCCCGTGACCTCAGAACCTCCCTCCCCTGTATCAGTATCGCTCCCTGCGTCACCAATCCCACCCTCTCCCGCTTCCACGGTAGACACTGTCGACACTGATGACGTGGCGGTATGGGATGATACACAGACTGACGATGAATCCTTTGACTGGGCCTCCTCTTTTCCGTCCAGTCAAGGACCCCTCTCTTCAAAGGAAATTTGCAAATTTCTAAAGATTGTCAAAGCACGGAAAAAACCTCTAGAGGTAGCGAGAAAATTCACTTCCAACATATCAGGACTTGTAAGACAACTTAGACCCCTGAGGAACAGTCCTCTGTTTACTAAAAGTACACAGCAGAGGATTTACAAATTGATCAAAAATTTAGATATCTAATATGGCCATCTTCTTATGTAATATGAGCGTAGACCTGCATGCCTTTCTCTCCTTTTTTATGACGCTGTCGTTGCTCACCCTTAATACTGGAGGTTGCTCCAATGCCATGAAGAATGCTTCAGTGTTTAGTTATGTTGATAATATTGCGTTTGATTCTGACATTGTGTTTCTACAAGAAATTAATGACCTCTCCCAGAATTCTCAATGTTGGAATTTGTGGTCATCCTATAAACCTTTTTGTGCCCCCGGGCATAATCGAGGATCCGGAGTAGCTACCCTTGTGAAGAACAATCTTTGTAGTGATATTGACTCCTTAGTTATACTTAATAGCCACATTATATATGTTAAAATTGAGTTCGATGGTGGTATGTATCATTTATATAATGTGTTAATGCCACAAGATGACGGCCTTGCTATTAAGGCCGTTCATCTTCTTGCGTATCATGTTAATCAGTGCAGCGATGGTGTTATTATTATTGGTGGTGATTATAACTGTACCCTATCTCCGTCATTAGACAGATTGTGCATGCCTAATGAGCATAGACCTAAGTTATCTTCTGCCCTCAAGGAAGTGATTGATAGTAATAAACTATGTGATACGTGGCGCAGACTTCACCCTCATGAAAAGAAATACTCTTGGCATAGGAACAACCCTCACAGCGTTAATGGTGTTTCTAAAGCCAGACTTGATCGTTTTTATGTGTCTTTTCCCCTAATACCTTCATTACACTCTTGTCGTATTCTACCTTGTACTCTCTCTGATCACTGTGCGATTTCCCTGAAAATTAAAATTCCCCCACAGAAGCCAAGAGGATGTGCTTTTTGGCATCTTAATAATTCCCTTCTTGATGACAATGACTATAGAAGTATTATTATTCATTTCTGGACTGACTGGCAAAATAAAAAAGCCGACTTTCCTAACATTCTGTCATGGTGGGACTTTGGTAAATCCCACATTAAGGTGCTCACTCAAATGTACGGATCTAAGTTAGCCAATGAGAAGAAGGAAACGATATTGAATATCAATAAAACCATCGACGAACTGCATTCTTCGCCTGAATTCACGCCTGATATCCAGCAGGCTCTTGCTGAACAAAGAACTGAACTAAACATTCTCCTTAAGAATCAAGCCAAGGGTGCTCTTGTAAGGTCACGTTTTCAATATGCTAATGAGATAGACACTAGCTCATCCTATTTTTATGGTCTTGAAAAATCAAACTCTACTTTTAAAACACTCTCTCGTACCCGTCTCCCTTCGGGTAACATTACAGAGGATCAGAACGATATTAAAATTCACGTTCGGAATTTTTATAAGAATTTGTACTGTCGTGTACCTATTGATGAAAATTCGGTTGATACTATTTTATCTGATCTATCGAAACTCAACCCTGAGGATTCAAAACATCTTGACGCTCCTTTGTCATTCAATGAACTTGATATTGCTGTCACACAGCTCGGCAAAAATAAAACGCCTGGTCTAGATGGACTTTCTTCTGAATTCTATCAGACTTTCTGGCCCTTGATAAAAAATGATCTCTTCTCTGTATTACAATATGCCATAAGTACTGGAACCCTCCCACATACTTTTCGTAGAGCAGTGATTACGTTGATTCCTAAAAAAGGAGACCTGGCAGACATTGCAAACTGGCGACCAGTCTCTCTTCTAAATACTGATTACAAAATTTTTGCAAAGATACTTGCCAATAGATTGAAACATTATATTACTAACATTGTATCTGAAGACCAAACGTATTGTGTTCCAGGTCGAACGATTTATGACAACTTAAATTTGATCCGAGACATTGTACACTTCTCTAATTGCAATGATACCCCTCTTGCAGTAGTTAATTTGGATCAAAGGAAAGCCTTCGATAATGTAGATCATAATTATCTCTTCAATACCATGAGAGCTATGGGCTTTGGAGAATATTTTATTTCTTGTATTCAACTTTTGTATAATGACGCAGAGGGCTTAGTCAAAGTGTGTGGATCCCTCACTGCGCCTTTTCCTTTTCAAAAAGGCATACGCCAAGGTTGCCCTTTATCTGGCTTTCTGTATTCTATAGCCATAGAACCTTTTCTTCACAAGTTAAAAGTTAATCTTTCATCGTGTTCTTTCTCCTTACCCAACACAGATATGAATGTCTCGGTATCTGCGTATGCGGATGATATATCAATTTTTGTCACTGAAGACAAAGGCTTTGATATTATTCTAGATACATATAACACTTTTAGCAAGGCCTCGGCAGCCTGTCTTAATTATGTTAAATCTCAAGGACTGTGGGCCGGTTCATGGTCGAAACGTAGAGACAGGCCCCTTGATTTCCTGTGGAATTGCGAAGGTCTCCTCTTTCTTGGAGTTCATCTAGGAAATAATAATAATTATGTAAACAAAAATTGGTCAAAGTGTAAAGAAAAACTGAGTAAGACTCTATCTCGATGGAGCTCCCTTTCTTATAGTTTGTCCTTTAAAGGCAGAATCATTATTGCTAATCAATTAGCTGCATCTAAACTTTTCCATTGTCTTGCAGTTTTGTCTCCCCCTCAGCAAACACTAATTGAACTCCAAGAAATGCTTATTAATTATGTATGGTCTGGTAAACGACATCTTTTAAGAAAGCAAATTCTGTTTCAACAACCCAACAAAGGTGGACTTGGTTTGGTATGTCTCCAAGCACGAACCCTTACATTTCGTTTTGCCTTTTTACAGCGTTATCTCAATCTCTGTTCTCATCCTGCGTATGCTCTTTGTTCTCATAATTTTCGCAGATATAAGAAACTAAATCTTGATTTTCCTTTGTTTCTGACTGAACTAGACCCAAAGTTTTATACCAGCCTTCCTTGTTTCTATTCGGAAATTTTGCGTGCTTGGATTACCTCTGGAGCAAGCGTCGAGACATCGTCCTTTACTGTCAACCATGTGTTAAACATTCCCTTGAATTATTATAAATTTCTTCAATATACACTGGATGGCGACAAGATCTTCCCTGTTAGACTATTTGCATGTGGAATCAAACTCGTCAAGCATCTTGTAAACCCGAACAACGGCACCTGGCTCCGAGCAGACGAGGTCGTCATTGCCTCCACCTTGCAGCGTCCGTCTTTACGCCTTTTGGAACTTGACCTCTCTCGACTTCACAAAGAGATTTCCGGTTTGTTTCCTAGATTCTTTTCGAACAGCGGACTAAGACTGTCAGCAGCTTCAGCTTATCTTCATAATCTGACTGAACCTGTTACCTCTCCGTTCTCGATCATAACTAAAGACAACAAGAACATTCTTGCCACGCCGACTAAATCGATATATCGGATCTTCAACCGTGCTATTAACTTTCTTCCTAGAGCTCAAGTTACTCATTGGCACGAGGCTGGGTTACTTTCCCCTTCTAAACTAATCAACTGGACTGAAATCTACTGCTATCCATCATCTAAGAAAGATGGGGACACTCAGTACAAACTATTACACAATGTTCTTCCGTCGCTTGCCGTTCTTCATCATCTTAATCCCGATATCTCCTCTTCATGTGGATGGTGTGGCAAGAAGGGAACTATTCTACACCTCTTTATCGAGTGTACTTCTATACAACCGGCCTTGGATCTTCTTCATCATCTTCTGTCAAGTCTTCTACCCGAAGTAAACATTGACTTTGACCTCTACTGGACTCTGGTTCCACATGCAAGAGGTCGTAACAGGGAGGCCGTGCGCCTATCCAACTTTTTTATTGTCATTCTTAAAAGCACATTATATTGGCTTTATCGTACCTCTCGTTTTCTTGATCCACTTCCTTTTTGGAAACTTAGAATCAAGAACAGAGTCATTCTTGATTATGAATTTCACAAATTACAAAACAATTTGGTGTTATTTCATAAGATATGGTCGTACAATAATGTACTCTTTCTTTCAGATGATATTGATCTCACATGGTTGATTTAATTGTTGTTTGTGATAAGTTTGTCTTGAGAAGAAGCTCATAGTTGGAAGTTATGAATCCCATAATTTAATCGTTTTGAAACACTCTATGGATGTGTAATCATTTGTAATCAGTGTTTAGTACAATTCATGTTTTTTCTCAATTTCTACCGTCGAAATTATTGTTTTTTTATGAATTGTTTAATGGTTACTTTCTCATGTATTACGTACTACTTGTTGTTGATTATTGGTATATGATTCACAAACACTTATTATATTAAGTGCATCACTGTTATCTTTTTTATCTGTTTTTATTATTATATGTATTGTAAATAAAGTTTTACTTTCAAAAGTCAAAAAAGTCTTCTTCTCCTTCTCCTCCTTCTTCTTCTTCTTCTTCTTCTTCTCCTTCTTCTTCTTCTTCTTTTTCTTCTTCTTCTTCTTCTTCTTCTTCTTCTTCTTCTTCTTCTTCTTCTTCTTCTACTTCTTCTTCTTCTTCTTCTTCTTCTTCTTCTTCCATTTAGTGGGGTTAGAAGGGGGGTTACGTGCCCCTCATGTAGCTACGCCACTTGTTATGAGCTTTGATCGAAACATATCGAGAATTACCGCGACATGAGACATGAGCAGACAAATTGCTTTTGGATGATGAACACCGAGGATTTCTCATGAGAAAGATAATCTTAATCCGATAATATCCGATGTTTCTTTATTCTGAACGTTAAACTTTGTTCGTCTGAAGACTTGTTACTTTCAAGGTTCTACGATTTGTTAACCAAAATAATTCCTAACCCCTTAACCCTATCCGTCGGAATATTTAACTCTATAATACGTGTTTTTTAAAAAAACGAATATTATAATTTGAACAATCTTGTATACAAAATTCAGATTAAAGGAATATTGAATGTCTTGGGATTAATCAATCTTCGCATTAAAGATCATCTGGATCAAATAAAGCTTCTGACTTACGAATCTTGTTTCATTTTCGGACTAAGGAACTCCGATGGTATAGGAAAAGGATTTCATTTCCGAAATTACGTGTTTTACAATCTACGCCATTGAAAGGAGAATTACATTCAACTACATATATTTCTGTTCCTTTTCCATTATCTGATAACCTCGATTATCACTGCCTTACATGTTGACATATTCCCCATTTAATTTTACTCGGTTCAATTCATTGTTATATTTAATAATTATCTGTCTCGCAGGGGTTAAACTGTATTGCACATTAATCGTGTTTGACAGATACAAACAAAATACATTAAAGAGGCCATAACAAGAGTATAACAACATAATGTAAGGTCATTAAAGTGTGAACAATTTGGCATGATAAAGGTGATGCTATTACTCATATAATTGAGGGTTATCATGTTGATCTTCAAATGCTGGGACTCCCATTTTTCCGTCCGAAGAAAAAAAAAATACAGAAAGAAAAAGCAAAGGTATTGAGGTTATTGAGAAGGAAAGGGAACAGATTATGAGTCATAATAGGAAGAGAAACATGTATGTAAGGAATGTAGCACATGAACATCCATGTAGCACATTCGTATTGGTACAGACTGAGGCTTTGTAATTATCAAAATGACAACAAATTGGCACAGTCTTGCTAAAAGTCACATGTACACAGAAATGTTAATACGGGACCACACAAACACGTGAATTAAATTGTGGTCTACAACCAGCTTTTAGCCATGCTAACTGTAACTTATCGTATTACGAATATGAGGGCATTTGAAGAGTCCTTTTAGTTGTGGACATTTTTGTTTCTACGTTTGTCTTCCACACTTACATGTAATTAATGAAAAAATCTTACAAATAATTGTTCAACCTTTCCTAGAAGTCAAATTACGTAATGTTTGATGTCAATCACATTTATTTTTAGAATTATGAATAACGAATCAATTTATGTAGTATTTGTGTTCGTTTTTCAGATCGTGTATCAAATGAGCATAATTTATTTTGTAAATATATAATTGTGTTCAGTTTGTATTAGTTAAGACAATGGAAACGTATTGCTTCTATGTATGTACGAAAACAAAGGAGTTTTGATAAATGTAATCAATAAATATAAGAAGAAACACACATAGTAACAACTAAAAAGTCTAACTTTAAGGCCAAGGAGTCCGAGAGGAGGAAAGGAAGGGAGAGGGTTTTGTTCTTATCTTGGGGATGAAATAACTGTGTAGTGCGGTAATATTTTCCTATTATGTAATTGTGATATATTTAAGTCATATACATTGTGAAATTATGAACAATGAATTATGTTGTATTCATGTTCGTTCACCAAATGATAACAAACTATATTATAATTATTTTGCAGTTTTGAATGAACTAGGATTATGAACAATGTTTTGTTTCTATGTTATGTACGAACGAGAATTGGTGTTTTGAGAAATAAAATCAATGAATATAAAGATATAAACCGATTTAAAGTTATCTGCCAAGAATAAAAAATAATGTCACAATCATTTCATGAAAAAATGTGAGACAACATATTTTGTTCTAGTTATCACTTCAGTGAAGAAATTATCTTCGAACACTTACATCAAAAGTTTACAGTGTATTATAAATAATGTACCTGTCTGTAATTCAAAATAAAATATGGCACCAATTTTATGAACCATTTCAAAAATAACATGAATACTGTTATAAGCTAACATGCGAATCGAAATCAAAGTCAGTAACATTTGCAAATTACAAAGAGATAGGAGAAGAGGAACGTATATCACTCTTCCTCTCACCGCCCCCCGCCCCCTCATCCCACCCCCTCACCCATCCCGGCAAATCTAAATCTCAAATACCCGAATGACCATTGATTCGGATGTCCCCCTCCCCCCCCCCATCCTCACCCCATCGACACCAATGTCTAGATACGTCACTCTCTTTAAATCAATGACTAAATTTAACCCCCACAAATTCTATCTTGAACATCTTTTTACCTTGAACTTTAATTTTTTTTAAATTCAGAAGCACCGAGCCGAATTCTCCAATGTGGAAATGACCAGAATCGGTTAGAAATAAAGAATGACATTTTCCGTTCAGATCAGGCCACCGAATATCGAGTCCTTGGGTCGCATCGATTTTGAATAACAGTTCGCATAATTGCCCCCCTCTCTCTTTGAAATAACTTGATAAGCCCTCGCATGTGCGATCAGTGGTGTGTGTATGATTACAGGTTTCTATACCTGTACGTAGGCGGGACAGTTATGTGTCGGATCATTTTATAATGGTTGAGTTGTGGGGAACTGGGTACTGGAACCGTATTGATCATATTAAAAAACAAAGTACCACCATTAGGTTTAGGTTTTGAATAGCTTCCTCTTTGGCTGTCGGTGCGTTTAATCTTAATCTGGGTCATTAGTTAATCTGCACTTATATACCCCTACCGCCCACATTTTCACGTGGGCGAGAACGAAATTGTGTCGGTGTTTTCACGGCGTTTATTATTTGGCCTATATTAACTGTTTAAAAACCTCATACCTTGTACTAACAGTCAATTTTCAGGCCGCCAAATCAACAACCAACCCAACAAACTACCCCCCCCTTATAAAAAAAGTAATTATCAATATTATTATTATTGTTATTATCTTTATTATTATTATTTTTTTGTAATTATTATAATTATTATAATCATCATTGTCATCATGATTAATTATCATTATGTTTTGCGATTGTAAAAATAAGTCTGTGAGAGACGGAAGGAGGGAAGGAAGGAGGGAGAGAAAGAGAGAGAGAAAGCGAGTATTAAAAAGAGAATATTGTAAATAAATACAGTGTAAAGAAAAAAAGGGTGCTATGGTATTCACAATTAATACCATCAAAACTTCGCACGAGGTGTTTGAAAGATATCCATGAAGAAATTCTGTGCTCGCTGACTTAACATTTAGATATCATATAATATGATATTTCCACTGTTTTAAAAGTTCATGCTGATCTCACTTATCAAAGATAATATCAATTATCTCGATAGTTTCTGTAAAAACGATAAAAATATTTTTCCAATTCAAATTAACACCTCTGTCATGTCATGATTAATAAAAAATGAATTAACTTAGAAATAGTGATTGGTCATTATAGGCGCAGTTATGCTATAGACATAGATGTGATCTACTATACACAGTCACGTTACAGTGGTGAATTCAAGAATCCCCCCCCCCCCCCCGGGGGGGGGGGGGGGCGGCGAGGCACAAATCATGAAACTTGTGACAAGCAAAACAATAACACCAGCAATAACAACGAAAGAAAACAAAACAAACAGAATAATAAAAAAGGGTATCGGGTTTGTGGTGTGCCATTTTGGTTACAAAATATTATGACAAGGAAAAATGATGCTTTCTCCCAACCATTTGACTGTGTTTATTACAGTCCACGTATTGCGGTCTATGTCTTCAAATGCGGTATATCCATTGCAATAATATTATGTCAGATGTATTCGATTTCAGTTGATAGACTGTAAGATACTTAGAAAAACCGAAATCGATGCGGGGAAACATCACTCATTAGTTATTATCAAGACACTATTCACATTGTTTTTTGAAGTCAAACTTTGTAGTGGATGGGGGAGGTAATTATGATTGATTACTTGTGAGCGAGCGAAGTTGGCGAGCATTTTTTTAAAGACCTTTATCTATTTTAATAGAGTGATGTTATGATATTTTCGATTTTGTTTTTGTTGTTGTAAACACTTCTTATACATTTTGCGGGCCACATCAAATCGTTTTGCGGGCTGTTATCAAGAACCAGGTTTCTCGAAACCGTTGTATGCTAGGTTCCTATGCAACCCACAGAACACTTGTTAATTCTATATAACACCTGATTATATCGTTCAGTTCATTTCATTTTTTTTTATTTTTGCACGTCGCTCTCCACGTACATGTTGCTACCTATATCTTATGTCCAAGACTTAGCCTAAAACGGTTTTGAGAAACAGTCCCTGGGGATCTTAATGATCCCACAATCCTTAAAAGGATCCCATTAAATTTTCTCACTATTTTGTGCCTTGCCTTTTACTGTACATTTAAGCGTGTCGACGGGTATTGAAGCACGAATTTTCACAGTCCTGTTAAACCCATTCATACGATCACTGGCCATTGAATCAAACCACTGGACCGCATGATGTTATCGATCACATGCAAATGAGCTCGGGTTACTATCACTTAAGTCCCACTAAGTTCTTAATCTCGTTGTTTTTCTCCTGTTCGGCATCGCGATCTCTCGCGACTTGACACCTTCCAACGCGTTCTGTCAGCAATAATTCCACCTCACCTCAGGGTTATCAATATCTCGTAATCTATCCATCCCTCAGAAGACTACTATAGCTCATGGATGGCGAGACCCAGGTGAGATAGACAGAGAATGATTGCGATGGACAGGCTGATAAGAGTCTTCGGTTGCCAATTTCTATTCGCTGAGCTCTGATTAAAATAGGACTACGGAAGATCGAGTGAGAGTTAGAGAGAGTGAGAAAAAAAGTGGTACAAAGTCGTCTGCTCATACAGGTACAGTCCCGGAGGTAGGATTTCGCGTTGGTTTCTTTTTTATCTAACGCGTGGGGAGAATCATCTATTTTATGTCTCGCTTCTTCTTGTTCTTTATTAGCTCGTTGGGACCCTGAGGCGGAGTTAATTCACACCTCGATTTTCATTGTTTGCTATGCTCTATACCTGTCCCGATCGCCCATATTCTTGCCAAACATCGAAGAGTTGCATTACCATCGCGACACACAAATTGACAACTTCTCGGCGGAGCGGCGCTGGATGGGCGAAGAACGGAGATTGGAGATTTCTTGATTGAAAGTGAGATAATAACATATTTCTCCTCCTTTCTTCATCTTTGATCGAGCGATACGCGAGGGAGTCTAATTTTCCACGAGAAAAGGAAACTGCATGTGGTTTAGAAAACAGTGGCATTGATCGCAGCTCTTTCTCAAGGGGACCTGTCCAACGAAAGCTTTTATTTCATGCGCTTCGGTTTCACTTGAGAAACAAGTACTTACAATGGACAAATGATATTCTGCATTCTGCCTAACATTATCTAATTTATGGCTTGGAATGTAATAAGTGCTTGATAAACATCAGGTCTTTTTCCAGCATTGCAAAGAGAGGATGAAACAGAGGAACTTTACAAAGTGATCATCTACCTTGTCTTGGGACCTTATCATCAGCACGTAAACTGGTAAAGGTAAGAACGACCTTCTAGAGTGTATTGGAAACAACCTGTTGTGGCTTTTTTATTGTTACATGCTAACTTTCCCCCGACGATGAATCAATAATCATAGCTTATAATGAGCAGAGAAAATACGCTAGAGCCCACTGCACACTTCTGCGACCCGATTTTCGAAGAAATGGCAATTATATTTGATATGGAAATCTAGACAAGCATCATCTTCTCGATTAAGGTTCTAAATAATGATAGGAATACCAACGACCGGAAATTCTTCTCTACTAGTCATAATAAAACCTGAATAGGATTAAAAACGGAGAAAATCGTACGACTGGTGTTACTTCACTTCACTACCATTCTGAGCCGATAAGTTTTTATTCTTCTCCAAGGAAGCTTGAAATTCCTTGAAAGTCAGGTATTATTGACCGTACGACTATTCGAATCCTCGGTCATTAAAGGCATAGACCAGTTTTGGAAACGCCCCCTATCAATAAACGAAATGGAAGCTCTTCTTACAAATCATGTGAAAGAATATGTTTTGACTAATACGTAATGATACACATTTTACCGGGAAACCGCCTACTAATTGATATATTTGGTAAATTATCATATCGATCCGGCCTGGATAGATATCGCGAATGCATTTCAACATTGACATTTGGGCATATATTTCTGTTTTGTTGTTGTTGCGAATATAGGTTGAAGTATTGCCATCTAAACCTCTGAAGGCAATATTTAAATAATAGGGAAAGGATATTTTGCACCCAAAACCCTATAACCGCAATTTTACCACTACCGGTCTACATCTTTAAAATTAGACATGGCTTGCTTTAGTGTTGATATCAAATGATATTGCAAATTCTTCCAAGATCGGCTCGTAATGAGATCGTATAGTGTGCGGTGGGCTTAAAAAAGAAGAATATTGTTTTAGTGCGATGATGTAAAGTCCAGTGTCGTATGCAACGTAGAATGAAGCAGGGATACCTACCCCTCCCCCCTCAGTTTGGTGGCCCATTGTAACTGAATAATAGGCTAGTTGCAATGAACTGGGGGCAAGGTGGGGGGGGGGGGGGGGGGGCTGCTAACATTTATTCTGTCCACGAACACGTTTAGGCAGGATTCTGCTAGTATTTATCAATTTGACTTCTATTTAAACACACCCCCTTTAACAAAAAACCATTTCGCCATATAAATGCTTCGTATTCTCATAACCAATAATATGGACTTTTAGATTTGCCGAACAACAACGTGGATTGCTACGATCGACGTCCGTTTAATGCACTGCCTTGAATGGACGTCACACGCATCAGTCCACGCAAATCTAAAAGTCCCTAATATCTGGATACGTCACCAAACAGGCCAACCTACCAGTCCTTTTCAGTTTAATGATGTATTACACACTTTGTAAATGATTCGAGGTTCCTGCACAATACCATTTCTTTCACCTGTTAGGTTATGTTCGATAACACAGCAATATTCTGGGTTGTCAAAAGCAATTATTTTCTCCAGAGGTATGCCTACAAGTTGAATATAAGGGTATTTATAGTCGTATAGAGGAAAATGTAAATGTATGAACACATTAAAAGGTACATAAAGGTAGGTAAATATATATAAAGGAAGGGTAATATTTAAAGTTAAATAACACTATCTATTGGTAAAGGTATATCTATTCTTTATATAAAGGCATTAATCGTTCTCTGTAAACTTGTTGTAAAATCAGCCAGTACGTTTAGAATGCAGGCGCTACACGAACTGCGTTTCAAAATGAATAGTAGGCGGTTCACTTACATAATATGCGAAGTACCGTTGTTGCCTGAGGCCTGTCCGAGTGTAAACGCACTCATTATAATTCATCCATAATTCGACAGAAATGCCATCACCCTCATCCATAATTTTGTAATGGATGCCGAACGCCTAATTGCTCAGACGGCCGAGAATGCGAAGTAGATACTCAAATCATGCATAGTTTGTTAATGCCTTTAAGATGCCATAAACTCTCTTTTGGAATGGGTCTTTATCACCATAATTATGTGAAAATCATCACCTGGTTGACATTACTGATAATCTAATGACTGCGAGCGATAATTAGGTGTCCCATTGTACGCGAATTGTACTAAAAATTACCTTAAATTATCTTTAATATGCCTTTAACCGGATGATGTAGTAATTTTATTTGCAGTGTTTTCAACATGTGGTGATACAAAATACATTTTGTGTGGGTGTTTAGTGTGCGTGTGTGGGCGTGTCACCAAAAAGAAAGGAAAAAAGGAACAAAAGGAACAAATTAGAAAAAAGAAAAATGAAAAACAAAAAAGATGAAGAAAAAAAAGATGTGTATGTGTGAGAACGTAGGTGTGTGTTTTACGATTGTGTACTTGTAAAGCCCAAAATACATCTTTTTATGGACTTGTCAAGGTAGTTTATTACGAGTAGATTAAAAGGCCTGCTATGGTATATTTTATTTATTCACGGTTAAAAACAAGTACATGTACAATAATTGTGCCCGCATTCAGCAAATGCTGTTTTTCAGCGAGGCCGTGATTACATAAAATATAAAACAATGAATATACAATTACCAGTATTAGTGATGATATGATATTCCAAATCAAGTAACTAATATAGACTCAAATGACTTTGTACAAGCAATGACTTTTGTTGGGGTGCTGATCATTTTAGCGGATCCTAGACTATCAAGTATTTTAAAGTTTTTTTTTGTTAAACCATAGGGTATCAAATAAAGGGATGGGTTCCATAAGTCGAAATCAGTTTGGGTTCAGTGCTATGCTAAAGGTCATTACCTCAGTCACACCGTCAAAAATGACCCCAAACCGAATCCAAACCAACTTATGTATTGCGATGGGGGAAATGCAATTTTTTGATCGGTCTATTGTCGATCTGGGCCCCATTTCACAAAACTTTTAAAAAATTTCATCAGTGACAAATGACATGTTTTTTTTTTTAAAGCTAGGGTAATCCTTGCTTCTGTTTGTTTATCAGCAGATTTTTCACTGATTTTTGTCATTTGTAATTGGAAAAGGGCTTTGTGAAACGGGTCCCAGGTGTCAGTGCGACTCAGGTCTTAGGGACTTTTAGATTAACACGACGAGAGTGTGAACTGCCGCGTGTGCCATTGTGTTAACGCACTGGGCCGTGCCCGCCAGTGCCTTAAAAGGACGTCACATTACCTTAAAAGGATGTCACACGATGTCACGTTTTCGTCGTGTAAATCTAAAAGTTCCTATTAACGCTTAATTTTAAACCAATGCATAATGGATGATTAATTATGTCAACTTTAGAGCAATGGTACTGAGGACCAGTCATGACAGTGATGTCCTAATAATACCCCGTAATAGCCATACCGACTACTGATACTAGAATAACAGTAGACCAAACCAACAATGACATTAGGCCTACCACACTAATAACTAAGATTCGATCAGTTTGGATTTTGGTGTGTGTCTGTTGTACCTGGGATTGGTTTCAGTGACGATGTCTCTGAACTGTGAAAGAAAGGAAGATTACAACGTAATCGATACGAGTCTGTTGTGACGCCGAGACTAGGTGATCGACAACATGTCACTCAAGTTCCTTTGAATCGTCCAGACCGTTATAATAATCTCTCATTCTTGCTTTGGAGAGGGTATTGGTCAGCTGTAATTATCAACCCGTTGTGAATAGGATCTTCCACTAATAATTACCCATGCAAGTGTACGCCGTGGAGCTTTCGTGTGTTAGTGGTGACTCGTCTTCCCTGAGGGACCTTTAGTGTGGCGCAGAATTATGTAAACGAAGTGACTGAAGGCCCACGAGACCGTCAAACCACGAGACCAACAATGTCGGTCCCGTTGGACTTTTAGCTGCTTTCCATACATTTCACGAAAACAACGGCCCACGAGAACGACGGCCTATGATACCAAAAATAATTGCCTCGTTGGCCTTCTATAAACTGTTCAGAGGCACACGAGAATGACCTCCTACGAAATCGACATTCGACTATCTTTAGTTATATTTTCCATTGATTTGCCGGTCTTGTGGGGGTGTCCAATCTACTTTAGATGTCTCCGACGAATGTTAAAGTCACTGAGTAGTCGGCTCTCATGGGGAATTCGACACCGTTCGGGTGTTTACCCAATAACAGGTGTTGTCAATCACCAGGGTTAGCCTTGAGTTTTATGACCATTGGACCTTATGTAATGCTTTGATTTGCCCGAAGACTCTCGAGCTCTCCGAGAGATTAGGGGGTAATTCTTGACTGGACTATGGGTTTGCTGTGTGCAAATTTGTACCCCCATTAATGGTATTTCCACCAAGTCTGGTGTCAGCGAATTATGGCCTTCTGCACATGGAAACTGGCGATCCAATCCCTTTAAGAAGCAGGAGTATAATATAAAGAAGTGCAATAATAATGCATTCCTTGTATACTCTGAAGTACATTTGTACCTCCTGACTTGATGTACGCCGTATTTTTTAAAATTTTATTTCTTTTTTTTTTCTTTCTTGTAAAAAATGTATTATAGGTGTTTTTCGGTAAATCTTGAAATTCGATCATAATCAATCTAGACATTAAGTTTGCTGCTTGAAATTTGTCAGGCTTTCTTCTCTTCCGCTCGAGCCACTACACAAGCCTGGTCCGGTGGACGACGCAGGATCAGGCCTTGGCGTTGAAACCCTCTATGTCTTTATGGGGGGGGGGGGGGGGTGCAGGGTTTTGGGAGGAGGGAGTAGACTAAAACCCTATGGTGTTTCATCGTCTGTCCCTCCCCTAGTCGCAGCCACATTGTATTCCCTCCATCTTTACTATAACCCGTTGTATGCATGAGTCCTGTTCCGGTCCGAAGGCGATTTAGACAGGACCGGGTAGACCATGCCTCACTTAAACCTGATGACAAAGATTCGCGGAGTCCAAATGAAAGTGTTTGTTGGCGGAGTCATCAAGGGATTTATTAGAGTGAAGGAGCTGTGTCTTAATTTGGGTCTCTTTTGTAGGTTCAAGGTTATAGTGGAGATGAAGGGGGTTGTCCTTTTTTTTTAGTTTTTCTCTAACTCCTATGAAACCTCTCGTTTAATATGTGCTGGGGGCAATGCCACACAGCAAGTACAGGTAATCTTCTCTTGTTGATTGTAGGCAGTCTGAAGAAGCTCTCCTCGATAAACCTGTAACTTCTGCTGTTATATTGTTCTCTCATAGGCGCAAACATAGTAAAATCTATTATACAGTGCGTCCCAGAAAAAACGAAACCGAGAAGTATCGATGTTTTATCATAACTTAATCACAACCATAATTAATGAATGATACATATTTGGAAAGCTTAGAGTCTCCTCTTTCAGTTGATGCTACTCAATAGATGCATATTTTACGCATGAGTGATTAAAAGCAATTTGAAGGAAGGAAACCAAAAAGACATTTGGCGGGCGGTATCTGAATTTCGAAGAAAAATTCACATTTCAAGAAAGTTGAGTTTCTGCTCTTTCATTTGACACCTCAATCAGGAAAAGTGAGCAAGGAATAACAAAGTTCTGTTTGTTTAAAGTAGCCCTTACATTTTCATAATTTTATCAAACGAATTCGTTTTCACTGGGTGCTTGCCGTAGCAAAAAGCAGATTTGACAAAAGACTTAACTCCGTTTCGTTGACAATCAGCCATGCATGAAGACTCTCGTCTACGGCTGATTGTCAACGAAACGGAGTTAAGTCTTTTGTTAATTTCGTTTATTGATACGGCAGGCAGCCAGTGAAAACGAATTCGTTTAATAAAATTATGGAAATGCAAGCACTACTTTAAACAAACAGAACTTTGTCATTCCTCGCTCATTTTTACTGATTGAGGTGTCATATGAAAGGGCAGAAACTCAACTTTCTAGAAATGTGAATTTTTCTTCGAAATTCAGATACCGCCCGCCAAATGTCTTTTTGGTTTCCTTCCTTCAAATTGCTTTTAATCACTCATGCGTGAAATATGCATCATCTGAGTAGCATCACATGAAAGAGGAGACTCTAAGCTTTCCAAATATGTATCATTCATTAATTATAGTTGTGATTAAGTTATGATAGAACATCGATACATCTCGGTTTCGTTTTTTCTGGGACGCACTGTACAAGTTTTATTTTAAATGATCTATCCCCAAGATTTACGATTAATTGTAATTCCATACCCCCCCCCCTACTTGCAGCCATCTCAATCGTTTAGACTTATTCTACATGAATGCAATGACTGAATCGCAAAGTAGATGCATAATTCATTTGCAATTATTTCCCGGCTCCCTTCGAATTCAGAGCACACGCCCTCAAACGCGGCGTCAGAATCATGTTTTTGATAATACATCCCATAATGTCGATGACCGCATTGTCAGTGGAAAAATCTCAAAACTAATTTCCCCCTGCTTTTGGGGGGGTGCTTCTATTCAGGAAATATTTCAGTGAAATGTTATTTCTCATTTATTTCAGAAAGAGAAAGTGTCAGTTCAGAAAGACATCAGTGATTTATTTAGGCATAGCAGGTAATATGAAGTGCGCTGTAAGTAGGTCTAATTTATACGTACCATGGCGTATAAATTGGTAAACCATGGCGTACCGTGGGCCAAGAAACGGAGGGGCACCGACACCACGAGGGAGGGGGTCAGTCTTATCTCGGGATAAAATATCGCGAATCGATAATGGTGTTGATAGAAGGAGGGTGTGGGAGGGGGCATATCTTCTTTGAAGTGTTCCCCCCACCCCTCTCCGTGTTGTCTTCTTGTCACCTCTTCCCCTTTTTAATGGGGGAGCACCCCAAATCTTCACCCCTGCTAATTATTATCAATATATTTTTAACATTAAGGTTAACAACTTCTACAACATGAACCGATTCAGCTTCAGCTTCAGCTTTATAAAATGCTATAGTACGTTTGACGCCTATACCAAATATTTGCTATCACCGAAACCTTACAATGCGCCGGTATAGCTCTTTTGAAACCACACTAGTCCTTTCCGAGACTGGCGATTGTTCCTCTGAGAGACAGATTAGGTGTGGGTAATCGGCTCTCCGTCACGTCATGTGAATAGGAGTCAACATTCACCAGACAAAATACACTTAAGGGATGACTGAGCTTTAGCGGTATTGTGCCATTTCAGGTCTGTTCTCAGCACGAATCCACTTATATACAAGCAATCTTTCTCCCTTTTCTATCTTACCCTGTATAACGTAGGGATTAAAGAGGAGGGAGAGTACTGACAATGTGGAAAGTAACCTATGAAGTAACTTTCTCGTCCTTTTTATTCCTATGTTTAAAGGCATCATTAAATCTGAGATGCATGGACCTACGTGTACGTGTTATCAGTGTCTGTGATATGGTGTAATTATTGAAGCCCCCCCCCGCCGAAAAAGGCGCTTCTCAATGATAATAAAGGTAAAAAGTAAAAATCTTTGAGTGGCCGGTTTTACCATACTCATTTTCATCAATAGACTGTATTGTTATAAAACGGTTTTTGAGATTTCGATTTCCAATCATAAATATCTTGATAATGGGGCTTTCACATATACACTCCGGGGCCCGTACGGCGAGTAAAAACAGACATTTTGGGAATTTTCGGCCGGTGTCCGGCCGGTTGCCGTAAAGTTCCTACGGGCGCCGGGACAGATTTTTAAGCCGTACGGGCGCCGTGGTGCTGAGTTGGCTGCTCCCAATTCTCCCGGCGTTTTTATCTGACCGTTAGGCCGTAGAAAGCCCGTAAAGGGCCCGTAGGGCACCTTACGGGTCCCATGCGGGCCCCGGACGGTGCCCGGACGGCCCCTCACGATTTTGGGGGTCAATTCTCATGAAAAATCTTTACGGGCGCCTTGCGGTGCTCAAGGGTTCCGTACGTGTACCCTACGGCGCCCTCACGGGCCCATCAAGAGCACCGGGTGATATGCACAACAACAGGCGTCTGCCGTCCGTGGGCCATTTTAAATGAATATTACCCGTGCGGGTTCCTCACGGCGGCATCTCGAAATGTACAACGCAGTTTTAAATACAGGAGATGCGGATACCAGAGGACAGAAAAAATGTCCCACTTTTTAAAAGTTGTATTGTTTGAAGTATGAATATTTAATCATGAGTTTCATGATATGTCTTGATAGAGTTATCCTCTCAGTACATTTAGGTACCATTTTCATTTGAATCTCTGCATGCATGACTGAACATCAGACAATCTACGAGACTGCCAGATCTCACTTGCGCCAAGTTGCTAGGTGGGGAATAAAATAATGTTTTGAACAAAGACAGCCATTTTTTTTCAATTATCCAATTAGCCAGACAGACACAAACACACGCACACGCACACACACACACACCCACACACAACACACGCGGTGACAATAATTGTTCCATAATTACACCTTTTCTGATTGAGCATTGATTTGTATCAAGATCGCTGAATGTTTAAGTGGCATAACCCTAAAAATCCTTCCCTTTTGTACACATTCGCTACCACCATCATGTCATCATCATCATAATTGTCATCATCTTAATCTTCATCATCATCATTATCATCATCATCATCATCATCATGAAGCACACCATCCGCCAATACGCACCAAGAGGACAGCGGCCACTCAACTTTTCGTACGATAACAAGAATTCCCGACAAAAAGTAATAGTTTGAGTGGGCCTAGTTTGTCGGGAATGGAATGCTCATTTGTGTGCGTGTGTGTTTGTGTGTGTGTGTATGTGTGTGTGCGCGCGCGCGCGTGTGTGTGTGTGTGTGCGTGTGCGCGTGCGCGTGTCTGACTGCCTTTGTTCAATGCACTGTTTTATTCCACACCCAGTAACTTGGCGCAAGTGAGATCTGGCAATCTTGTAAAGATTGTCTGATATTCAATTTCAATTCAATTCCAATTTAGTATTTATTGTCCATTTTTGGATATTTGATTCAGTGATGCATGCAGAGATTCAAATGAAAATGGTACCTAAATGTATTGGGAGGATAACTCAATCAAGATATATCATGAAACCCATGATTAAATATTCATACTTCAAACAATACAACTTTTAAAAAGTGGGACATTTTTTCTGACTCGATCTGTAGTTCAGTGCACCGCACGGCACCCGGCCGGGCGCCTTGAGAACCCCGGGCGGGCCCCGGCAGGGCACCTTCCGGGAGCCATCGGTACACCTGCTCATCGGACGGAGCCCGTAAGGTAACCGGTCGGCACTCGGCCGGCACCCTGCCGGCACCCTTACGGGCGCCTTGCATTTCACTCGACCAATTTTCTCCGGGCACCTCCCGGGCGCCGCAGAATATGTGACCACACATGCCGTAGAAATGAAAATCGGACGGTTCCCGTACGGTCTCTAAATCCACGGCAAGCCGCCGGGCAGGGAAAATCGTACGGGGCCCGGTTTATATGTGACCTAGGCATAATCAGACAGGCGATCGGCTTGTGAAAGTCATGGGGTTCCTGACTGACCTAAAGGTTTATATTTATGATTGCAGCATGAGCTAAATCAAGGATTTTGTTTCAGAATCTGAGACAAAGATACCCAACCCCTTTAATGGTATAATAATGGAGAGGATTTCTTTGAATGTTTTCATTTGGAAGATAAAATTTAAAATAGTTTTGAAACTTCAGATTTGTTTGGTAATGCCATAATTATGTTTGTGTAGTCCCGTGTACGCCGGAATGGTATGAGTGGATGTTGATTACTCGTGATTTCCAGCACGATTGAGTCATTCTGGTCAAATTTAAAAGTTACCCAGAGAGTTTCTTTTACAGTGGACTAGCCCTACCAGTATAATTAACTCAAAAGTCCTGTTTTATCATTGAGCAAAGTATTTTTAATCTATATGGAATCACTATTCCCTTGATGCGGTCGATTAATTCTGAAATAAGACTTTCAAAAGGGCTATAAGATCATTTCTATCTTAAGAATGGCAGCATTTATATAGTTTCATTGATTAATTACTATGTATCTCTGATAAAATCAAAGTGATAATATAGCAAAATAAGTGCCTATTTGGTGGGGAAATAATTGTTATGATCTCACATTTGCCACGTAAAAATATCTTCTGCTCAATACAACTAGTTCATTTATAGTTCATTTAAATTTAAAAGTTCTTTTCAATTGACAATAAATTGATTTAGACCCTTTAGAATTAACTATTTTAATCCAGCAAATGTTTTTCAATGGACTTGGAATGGACTTTTCGGGGAACGATTACATTTATTTTACTGCCAGCCCGGCAGAAATGTATGATATTTCAGTCAAAGTATATTGTAATTAAGTCGCGGCGACATGCATGCCCCCTCCTCATGCTATTTGACAGCTCAAATTGCTATGTGATGGCTCCACTATGCAATAAATAGAGCGCACTCAACAGGCCATCAAGGGCCAATTCACACATTCAACTCGTCCTTATTTCCCCCGTCTTTCTTCGCCAAGTTTGAGGTTGCGAAACACATTTTTAGCTTTTGAAACAGGAGCAACTAAATTATTCATACCCATTATAAATTTGATGTTGAATACTTCTTCGATGTAATCTTTGAAATGTCACATTCTCAGGAAAAAAAGTCGGGGAAAATCTTTTTTTGCTCATACTTAAAAAATTCCAAAGACTGGTATTAAAGGTAATGAATGATTTAGTCGTTAACCGTATAATTGAGGATAAAGTTATATCTATATCCTATTTCGAATTTGTAAAGAATGTTTTCTTCACCAAGTTTGATGTTGCAGGACATTATATAAGCTTTTGAGAGAATAATTATATTCAACGAAATAATCTATAAAGTCTCCATTTTGTAGTGAACGATTTCTTGTTTTCGTTGTACTGAGTCTTATATTTTATTCTTGCTGTATACATCAACGCGGTTTCTTTCCCCTTTCCTATCAGCTTTTGTATGGAGGTTGTTTTTAATCTTAATCCTTAAATTTCTAGAAAAGATCAAGAAGTGTTACCCTAGATTAACAACATAATAAACAAGTCATATACTTGATGTTGCATCATCACAGTAAAGTAATCACATTATGGTATTAACAGAAATAGTCATCCGAGGGCTATTTCCCCGGGGGGGGGGGGGGGGTAGTTGTTCTGTCTCGTTTTTGAACACTTGCCATTCAACCTTTTCAAATCAATGATCGATGTCTACTGGCCTATATGGCTTAAGCTAATTCGACATATTAGTACGATTGAGCTAGTTATTTATCAAATCTCCTTGTCAAAATACTTCCCTCCGAATTGACGGGAGATTAAAAAGATAAAATGGTAATTCAAACCTTATGTATTTCTGCTTCCAAAGACACCCAAAGCTTCCTTCATAAAATGTTTGGCGCCAGCTGCATCGGACGCTAAATCCTAAATACTAAATCCGTTTTGATTAATGATGTATAACTGACATCAAAATTCTCCCTTAGCAATTAAACATTCCGCTTGTTGAAATGACAACCCGACTAATTCTTGTTGTATATCATAAAACATAATTAAGGAAATCGATGAACCGTTCCTTCCCCCATAAAACTCAACTAATATAACTGTAGTTCACAAGACCAAGAATGCTCCCCTTATGTTGAGGTGGTGCCCTTTTTTATGTTGTCGTACAATTTTGAAGTAAAATGGCATCAAACAATTCTGACGCCCCCTTTTTTATGCATGTTACCGAATTTTAAGAATATCGCGCGCCATTTTTTTTTTTACAAATACCTGAATCCACAAATTACTGTCTTACATAGGAAAAAACAAGAACAACATTGTCATTATTATATCGATCATGGAAATGCAATTGGGATTGTACAGTCACTCTCTGATATTTTATCATGAATATATTCCATAACCATTATAGCAAAAGGGCTTGCACAAGAACTCATTTGTTAATATGTCTTGCTTCTCTATTATATGTTATCTCTTCTAAAATATATGAATTTTTGAGGGTTGTATAAGGATGACAAAGTGTGTTGAAAGTGCGTTCTTCATTCGTGACATGGGCGGGGAGTTTGAGCTCCCCAGGCGAGGCAAACGTCCCTCTTCTCTGAGTTCAGTGACTATATGATGAGGACAATGTCCTTACGAAATCAACCTCTCTCGCTTCTTCACTCTCTTACTCTCTCTTGCTCTTTTTTTCTCTCTCTCTCTCTCTCTCTTTCCCTCTCTCTGTCTCTCTCTCTCCCTCATTCGCTTCCCATCTTTTTCCCCTCTCTCTCTCTCTCTTTAACAAACACCCTCGTTTATTTTATCTTACACTCAGCGTGTCTCTCTTTGTCCCTGTCTATTTTCATTATCCCACGCGCACCCTACACACATTTCTTTCATTCACTCTTTCTCTCTATCTCTCTCTCTCTCTTTCTCTCTCAATCCCTCTTTAACGTACAACATTCGTTCTTTCCTCTCACACTCAGCGTCTCTCTGTCCCTTTCTCTCTGCTACTGTTATCCTGTTTTCATTATCCCACGCGACCCCACACATCTCTTTCCCATTCTCACCCTCTCTCTCTCTCTCTCTGTCCCAACCCCTCTCTCTTTTTCTCCTTCATCATGTTTCATTGTTATTCTGTCTATTTCTCTCTACCTGTCTTTATCCATCATCTCTTGTCCGGTGCCACCACTTAGATTACTTATCCAATACTAGCTTTATCAATCACTGAAGGTATAACACCGTTTGTAGCCATCATTACAACATGTATGCGGGGGTTTCATTGACGGCACTACCAATCAGTGCTTTCGATATCTTTGTTGAGTAAAAAGTGTCTATTTTACCAAATTCTTTTCACTCTACAGGTGTGGAATTTCTGTTGTTCGATCTATGTGTGCTCGGTTTCTGGGTAAGAGTATACACAAAATGTACCTCAGTAACACAAACGAGTCCTGAACCAGACGTACAATGTACCGAACAAGAGTGCATTACCCGGAACGCCAAGATTTCGTCAATAATTCCGTCGGTTTGGAGTCGATCTGTCGGTGTGACAGAGATCGCAACTACTTTCGAAAAATCAACCTCGGGCAATTTTATTAGTTTTGTGCATCACCTGTTGAAATTTACGAACATGACATTGACGTATAACGCAATCCGAACATGATTCCTAGGGGGATGTAACAATAGAGTATCGAAAGTGCCCCTGAGTGAGTTGATTTTTCGAACATAATTGCGCTCGTGTTGAAAGTGCATCAGCAAAGCGGCCTTCTCCCTGTTGAGCAAGTTGTAGACAATTCATAGTCTCATGAAAGAAACAAAACGAAACAAAACAAATCATAGTAGTAGTGGTTATTTACCTGACTGCTAAGAAAGCATAAAAGCTTGTTAGTAGCAACCAGAGGACCGACAACTTTAGGTCCTCTCCCAGGGAACTGATAATGAGGATTAATGCCTTCAAAGGGCACTAGCGCATCGACTTGGTTTTTTTAACCCGGGTCACCGGATTACGAGACCACTGCTTTACCATTACTCAGCTATCGTGCCTCAAAGGAAAACAAAACAAAATGACTAGAACAAAACAAAAAGAAGACCTACATCAGACCGATCAGAGACCGAACAAAATTTACCTTTAATACCTCGTGTGACCGGTTTGGAGTCGATTTGGCGGTGTGCTTGAGGTCGAAAGATGCACATCGGTCTTATCCGCTCTTAGTGGGCAGAAATCCGCTCACTGCCATTGTCTAGCGAACATTATAATGGTGAAATGTTTTCTTTCCAGTCCCACCTATCAGTTTTCATGTCCCGTCAACATCCATAATGCCCGAGCAAGATGCATGAAGAGCACTCAACATTCTTGTTTTTCTTTTACCCAGCGTCGCTCTTCCATTCCTGCCCAATTCAAACCTACTTATGACACGTCCTTTTGGAGTGAAAGATGGCCTGATTGGCATTTTCTGGAGAGGAGAAGAAGGAGGAGGGAGTAGAGGGAGGGGGGTGAGGGGGCTCGTTATTTCACGGACCAAATTTTCCAGAGTGCCCACTCGTGGCAGGAAATATGTCTTGTGTTTTTGCCCGGCGGTGACGGGATTCGTTTTCTGTGTAAATATGGCGGATTAATTCAACCGTAGGCTAGCATCTCGACAAATCCATCATGAAAAACATTCGTATTTCATTTCATCTGTCATTATTATAATATTACTTAATCTTCATATTGCGGTATGATTTCTCTCAAAAGCACTTTCAAAGGCTTTATCAATCATATTCAAGTAAAACATGAAATTGGTTAAATTGTACATGAAACCTTATAAAAGTTTCTTTTTGATAATGAGAGTGAAGCAAGAGTGATACATGCATTCGTTGAATGACTCTTTTCCCTTCCTGTTCACTGTTTTTTTGTATCCCCTTTCCTCTTCTTAGTTTTCAACAGTATTTTGTTTGGTAAAAAACATAACGTCAATGATAGCCTCGATAATCAGCAAGATAATCTACACATCATTTTCTCAAGTATTTTTTCGTTCACTCTAGATTATCGTATTTTCGCTATCACGTCAGTCTAGCTTCAAGGCATAGCTAAAACTAATTTGTTCAGATCATTAATGTATCCAGAGGCTTTGATTGTTTTCTCAGCATCACTGGGGCACTGGCATTATGGGAGGCAGAGGGCGACGGGAGGTGGGGGGGGGGGGGGGGGCACCAGTATTCAAAAATTAAGAAAAATGAATTTACAAGGCCACTAATTAGGAAGAGCGTGTGGGGGAGGAGTACTATTTTACTTTTTTTTTAAACGTTTTTCATCCTCACATTCTTATCCCCCCCCGTTTTGTACTTTTTTCTCTCAATATATTGGGGCACATACCCCTGATTCCCCATAGCTACGCCACGAATGTAACAAACATCTGTAATGGTGGCAGATCATAATCTGGGAATCTAGATTTTGATGGAATCGAAGTTGCTTGCTATGTACATAATCTTCATGTTATATTTGTGCAGGTGTTTAGCATCTCCCGTTAGCTTTTAAAATGCTTCCAGGCAGGCTTTAATTTAGGAATGTTACACCATCACATAGTGAAATTAAGATGTAATTGCGGATCCCTTGCAGATTATGGTTCAGAATAGGTATTCAGTTTCCATCCAAACTTTTGCTTGGGGTTTCCAAACAGCAAGTGTTGATCCATCTTCATGTTGCGGCGATAGGTGTGCGTGTGTTGCTGTGTGTGCGCGCGCGTGTGTGTATGCGTGTAGAGGAGAGGGGGTTGATAATGACATTGATTCGAAACATACCTTGCATTAAGTACATAATTTTAACCTCAGAATCATATTTAGGGTAAATAATCCTTTCATTAAATAAGAGAAGAAATTGTCCCAAAATTTGGGTCCGACTTGCTGTCCCACTGCACTTACGGATGCTAAGAGGATGTAAAACGTTAACAAATCTTGCCATCCGTTGTGTACTCATTGCATACGTGTTTCATACGCTCTATCCATCGAGCATCCGTCCACTGTGATTTCATCCGCGCAAAAAGTTTTGAGCTGCACAAAACTTTTAGAACGGATTTACTTCCGTCGTGTACGATGTAAATCCGCGTCAAATACGAGCAACACACGTTCTATGTCCGTTATCATCCGTTAAACGTCCGCTGTATCCTCTATGCATCCTCTCGGCATCCTCGCAACTCACATCCGATGCAGCTGAAAACGGAAAGAGGGAGGAAAGATAAGGTACATGGAACGTCTATACATCGTTAGTAGCACGGAAATAGAAAGGATGTAAGCGTATGCATCTCGTATATAAAGTATTCAAAGCTGTCATCCACTTCCATCCGCTTTCATCCGCTAGGCTTCCGATGAACATCCGTTTAACATCCCCGCTACATACTACCCACGTCCGTTATTTTCCGTTCTGTTTTCGCAAATTTTCGCAAATTTTGTCCATTTCCGGAGCGGATGAAAACGGATGGAGCCACCCCCGAAATTTTGCTCGTCCGCTGTGTCCTTAATGCATACGTTTTGTGTCCATCGGCCAGTGGGACCGGGCCATAAGATCAACGGTTCTCTCTCCAAAGATACCAACTCATTTGATATGATTTGATTTGGCTTTCTGTATTTCATATTTTCCCATTATTTTCCCAAATTTTGCTCGTCCGCTGTGTCCTTAATGCATACGTTTTGTGTCCATCGGCCAGTGGGACCGGGCCATAAGATCAACGGTTCTCTCTCCAAAGATACCAACTCATTTGATATGATTTGATTTGGCTTTCTGTATTTCATATTTTCCCATTATAGACACACAATAGGCAAAAACAAGTAACAATTTGTTATGGTAATTTCATAAAAAAGACTCAAATATATTACTTAACTGATGATTAAATGGGGTTCATAACTACAGTTGGTTGTTTTGAGTAAAATGTCAACTTAAACGAATGATAAATTTATTCATCGAAATTTCATCCTCGAAAAGGCCCCTCCCCTGACACACACACGCACACGACGACACTCCACACACCCACACCCACATAACCTTCGCAACTACACCCCTCCCACACGCACACGCACACACACATACACACACACACACACACACACCCCATACACCCGCTACCACATAACCTTCCGCACCTACACCCCTCCCACACGCACACATTCCCCAAATCCCTGCACATACAATTGTTTGAACCCAGTGCTGATTATAACGCAACTTTTGATTAAACTGTTTCAATCTCAGACGCGGACGCTGAAGTGTCGTGAACGCTATCACTCACCCTCATTAAGAACAACGAGACAATTACTGATGATGTATAGCTGAAGATCTTCTCTGAGACATTAAAGCGAGGTAAGTTACGATAAGAAGATCTTGAAAATCATGATGTTAACAATTGTTAACTGATATGAAACGGATGTTACAAAAGAAACTCATCAATATTTATGATAAATTATCTCAGACAATACGAAAATGGTTTTGATTCCAACCAAAAGCATGAACAAACCCTACGAAGTAGCCGGCATGAAACCTGGCGTGAAATAATGGCAATCCATTGCCCCACGCCTTTGAAACAAACTCCCTGCATTTGTAATAAGTATTAGTTTACTTGGCTTTTTCGATAAACATTTGAAAACATAACTGTACTGTAATTATAGTGTTAATAAATTAAGGAAAACTTGCTACTACTATACTACTACTACTACTACTAATACTTCTACTTATACTACTACTAATACTACTACTACTACTTCTACTACGACTACTGCTACTACTTCTACAACTACTCAGTGGTGGATCCAGGGGGGGGGGGGCAGTGGGGCACGGGCCCCCATCCCTGGCAAAACAAGTAAACACTTTTTTTATTTATCAAAAAAAAAAGACGAGCCCCCACCCCTGGCAACAACAAAAAGTATATTTTATTTTGCTCAAGGGGGAGGGGGTGTGAGCACACACAAAATCATAACCCCTCCCCTCCCTCCGCTTCTTCGCCGGCTAAATATTTTCTCAAGAATTGGGCAACAAACAGGTGCTCATTACCCCCCCCCCCCCCCCGCTTATTGAACCTAACCGGATCCGCCCCTGCTACTAATAATACTACTACTCCTAATACTTTATCTATTTTTAACAACAAATGAATAAACGCTTTACA
Organism: Strongylocentrotus droebachiensis; assembly: GCA_035222895.1. Lineage (NCBI taxonomy): Eukaryota > Metazoa > Echinodermata > Echinoidea > Camarodonta > Strongylocentrotidae > Strongylocentrotus > Strongylocentrotus droebachiensis. Next base: position 86,573 of record JAVYIG010002178.1, read on the forward strand.
GGCAGTTCTGTAAACAAAATAATTTTCATAGATTTTGCCCATTGCCGATCTTTGGTAGATGTGGAAACATTCATTGTGACGTATTCCCATGGTCAAAGATGGCGGTGTTTTTCGATGAATTAAAGAATTCCTCGGGTTTCCAAACCTTGGTAGTTTAGTTCTAGACATCATGTTGCCAAAGCAATCATGGAGGTACAGTGGTCTCGTGGATAAGCCACCGGGCTATGTTGCACAAGGGTTCGAATCCCTGTCACTGTTACTTATGGTAGCTAGGCTGGCGTAAAATTAGAATCTACAGAACCCTTCGTAAGAGAATTATTTTGTGTGGATTGGACTACCCCGGGTAATGGAGATAATTGTTGTTGTCAATTTTGTATTATTATCATCACTATTATCATTATTATTATTAATAATACTCTTATAAGTATGAGGCATGATTTCTTTGGGACATACAATAGGTGATTGAAATTGCGCTCGAGTTGATTTTTCGAAAGTAGATGCAATCGCAATATCATAACTATCATTGATATTATTGTTATTTCTAGTATAAACTTGTATTCATGTTTTATTAGTACTAACTTCTGCAATTATCATGACACCGACGTAATCTGTAAATGTAATGTAGCATTAATGCACTCGTATTTCCCGAAATGAAAAATCTTTTGAATTGTGGTTTCTTCATCAATCTGGTTATGTCAAGATTGTCGCCTATCGAATTTACTAGACTGACAGATTGCGGTTGATAGATTTCTGCAATTACTCTTCCTTATCGTTATTATTTACTTCGTTTCAGAGTCATTTCATGAAAAAATATATAATATTTGTATTTTGCAACATTTGTGTAACTTATCCAGATGAGCGTTTACAAAATCAATATGCCTGCGTGCAGAGCTGCCGGTTAAGTAATAATATCACAGATGAAACGATAATGGTATATGCGGGTAATGGAAATATGTTTTAAGGGCCCAATTTCACAAATCTTGACATCAGTGACAAATGACAGTTTTTGTTATAAGTTTGTGAAATCCTTGCTTCTGATTGGTTATCAGCAGATATGTCACTGATTTGTTTTCATTTGTCATTGAAAAAAGGCTTTTTGAAACGTGTCCCTGGTCCCGCGAATGATATTTTGTGTTATCAAAGATTGAGTAGGTTGAGAAGTTATCAAGGTCAATGATTTGCGATATCCGAATTAAAGGTGAATTCTATGACCTGGTCAAGTCCACGGTATGTCATAAATGTTTACAACCATGCCTCCTATTACTGAATGATATTATGGAATTGTTAACATAAATTGACATAACAATATAATTTTATTTGATGTTTTTTTGTGGAATAATTCAAGCGTTGTTTGAATTTATACATAATTTTATATCAGATAATTACATTTTAAATGTGGTTGGTAAAACGTATTGGACTAAATAACTTTGAATTGTCCATATGGATTTTAAAACGGACGGAGGCCCCAAACTGCGATTCCTGGGTAAAGAAAAAGGTTTTGTTTAGTTTCACCCTTTCAAAGAGTTAACGATGAAATGAACAGTCCTTTGGCCACTTAATAACGAAATGAGAATCTTCGTAGCGGCTTTCACATTCTTCGCTCAATCTTCTCTAAACTTATTAACCATGGGGGACGTGTCGGTCGATAGTCAAACGCGAAACATTAGCTGCCACATGATTGACATTTTTCCCTTCGCGGGTTCATAATCGTAGCATCTAAAAGGTTTTTATGCTCAAGGTTGCAGCGTTAAGTCAAACACATGGGTAGAGACGAAGTCTGCACCCCCCGAGGACGACTTTAATTAAACACTGCAGTACCTCGAATGTCGTCTTTGAAAGGAGAAAGTAGGCAGATAATCTTTCCGCTTTGGAACTTCTCTAGAAGACTGTTGACGCGATGGGATGCACAGATAATGGTGGCGCATAATTTGAGGTTAGGAAAGTTTGTCGACGGTAATCTCACCATGCTTATGTTCTGGTAAAATATCGCATTTGATGATTACCGCAGACTTTGTTTGACTCTGGCCATCCAAATCTTTTTCATCGAACTGAAGATATAATATGCATTTTTACTATTTGTTGCCGGTAATTCTATGAAAAAGAAGCCAAATGGTAAAATAATACCTAAGTTACCGACTCGAGCCCATCTTCGAATCAATCTTTCCTTGGCCATAGGAGTAACTCGTAATCTTATGATTCGGTCTGTCGTCTGTCATGTGACTAGGGTATCACGTGATCATACGTGGCAGTCAGGAGAAGTAATTATGAACTGTTGAAGGGTTGAGGACCTCAGTTCAGTAGCATCATTTTTTTTTTCAATCAAAAATCAAATTACAAGGAATACATTTCTTTTTCTTCGTGCTTGAAAATGATTTTTTTTTCAGCACAGAGTAATATGAATGATAAAAGCAGTAATACAAAATAATGAAAAAGTAGTAGAAGATGAAAAGAAAGTGCATGCTTTTTAGAATTAATGACGAGAAACATACTGTTAACATGTATAATGTAAACAGAGTGATCTACTAAAAAGAAAGTCTTGTAAAACGTGAACCAATTGTGGTGAGCCTCAATATATCTTAAACTTATTGTTCAAATATTTACTCCATTCATACGCTTTGCTTTTTCCTGAATCCTTAATTTACCGTCTAAGGAGAAAATCTGTATTTACTGATTGTTTCTCATTCATGGCTTTAGTAGTACAATGAACAGATATAGAAAGATTAATGTATCTTGAAGGCAGCTTTCCAAATACATTTTTTGGGGTACTCATGTTCAATTATCAGATTATCATTTGCAAGACATACCTCAGGATATTCATAAATCACGCTCTAAAAGTAAAATAGGTAGTCACAAATGATATGTCATCTCCTGTTATCCTAGAATAGCGTGTCTGATAAGGTTTGTTATCTTTGTAAGACGATGACCTGACTAAGGTCCGTTTCTTGTTATATCCTTATCAGGTTTATCTTAAGGAGGAAGACTCAGGATTCAACCTTAGCGAAAGGTGATCAGTTAATCCATGCCAAAGTATGGAATAAGTGGGTCGAGGCTCTTCCATTCTCCCGAACTGTGTCAATTGGGTCTTCGTAGAATGTAATACAAATCATACCTCGGTATCTTCTACCAGTCTCTTCCTTCGTGGTTCTCTTAACTCAATCAATCAAGCCCCCCATCACCAAAGATGAGGTTGAGTCCTGGGACCCGTTTCACAAAGCCTTTTTTCAATGAAAAATGACAACAATCAGTGACAAATCTGCTGGTGACCAATCAGAAGCAAGGATTTCAGTAGCTTATAACAAACAACTGTAATTTGTCACGGATGACAAGTTTTGTGAAATGGGGCAGTGGACACGCAATTTCTTTGTGAAAAAATAAAAAATAAAATTAATCCTGAACGGTGGACTATTTACTTCATACAAAAACTTGTCTTTTTGTGAAGATTAAGAATTAATACATTTGTAACATTAATCCAACTTTACTTAAAATCAAAACTCGGTATTGAAAAAACGCTTGACATAAATATGGGTACATGGGTCTACACAAACAGGAAGCAACAGAATTCGGTCCAGAGGCTTCTAGTACTATTTGGAATATGCAGGTTTTTCAATGGAAGCTCTTTTCATGTCACATTGCTACTATGATAGCCTTTAACTTGGTAATAAAATATCTGAAGAGACGTCATGATTTTAAATGAGTTTAAGTATGCACAACAGATGGCTGATCTATGATTTGAAGAAAAAACAGAGGTCAAAATGCACAGTTTGTTCATAGGAGGCATTCAATCCCTTTTTTAAAAGAATATAATGATCATCAAAAGGGAATTCGTGGCAAAGAATGAAGTGTTCTAGTTACAGCCGACAGAACAATATCTGATTCGAAATGGTGTCTCATTTATCATGGAAGAGTGAGCTTGAACTCAGAAACAGTTCAAGCGATTCTTAAGATGACAAGCAATACATAACCCGAAGTGTAAATTACGCAGGTGTACTGATATCTGATGCGCTTTACAGTGCGTCCCAGAAAAAAACGAAAACGAGAATTATCGATGTTTTATCATAATTTAATCACAATTATAATTAATACATGACACATATTTGTAAAGCTTAGATCCTCCTCTTTCAGTTGATGAAACTCATATGATGCATATTTCACGCGTTGATTCGTTTCACTTGCTGCCTGTGGTAGCAACAAACAGAGTTGACAAAAGACTTAACTCCATTTCGTTGACGATCAGCCATGCATCAAGTCTTTCGTCTTCTTTTGTCTTTTGTGCATGGCTGGTCGTCAACGAAACGGAGTTAAGTCTTTTGTCAACTCTATTTATTGCTACCACAGGCCAGTGGCGGATCCAGGGGGGGGGGGGCCCCGGGGGGCCCGGGCCCCCCCCCCCCCTTGAGAAAAAAAATCATGCAAAATCACGTGATTTCTACCTTTTTGGGGGGTTGGGCCCCCCCCCCCCTGGCGCTCAAGGGGGGGGGGGGGGGGGGTGCAAATTGAAAAAAATTTGAGGACCAAAAAAAAAATGTGCTCACTACCCCCCCCCCCCCTCCCCCCCCCCCCCCCCACTGAGCGACTTTTCGGCCGGCGTGATTTTTCAAATTTCCGGGAGCAAAAAGAAAAAAAAAGTTGGGCCCCCTCCCCTAAGAAATCCTGGATCCGCGCAGCAAGTGAAAACGAATTCTTTTAATCAAATTATGGAAATGCACGCATTACTTTAAACAAACAGGACTTTGTTATTCCTGGCTCATTTTTCCTGATTGAGGTGTCATATGAATGGGCAGAAAATGAACTTTCTAGAAATTTGATTTTCTCTTTGAAATTCAGATACAGCCCTAAAAATGGCTTTTTAGTTTCCTCTCTTCAAATTGTTTTTAATCACTCATCACCTAATATAAGTTGCATCACATGAAAGAGGAGGATCTAAGCTTCACAAATATGTGTAATTTATTAATTATAATTGTGATTAAGTTATGATAAAACATCGATAATTCTCGGTCTCATTTTTTCTGGGACGCACTGTATAGGCTTCCTGAAGTAACATTGCAAAGACTATCAAGAAATCTAGTCAAGGGCAATTTCAATTCTCTATGAATTGGTAATATAAATGGTCGAATTACGTAACTAATCATTGTAATTTGTACTCATTTAACAAAGGTATTTGAAAAAGGGCTAATGAAATTTCCGAGAGTAGATTTATGAAAGAGAATCTGTGTCATTATGTTCTGCGTTGTTGTTATTGTTGGTGTCGTTTCTAATGGCGTGTGTAGAGTCGTCAACATGACCCAAGCAGCAACAGCAGCAACCATAACAGCAATATCGGCAACAACAGCAACAATGGAAATTAATTTTATTTTAAATCGGCAACGATGAAATCAATAACAGCCTTTGGAACTGATTTGTTCAACCGGCTCCAATCACAACTTGTTTGGTAATTGTTTCCCCACGAATACCGTACTCATTTGTAGGGCGATTTCCATGTCACCATGTCCGTTGGAATTACAAGTCATGTTAAACCAGTCCAGTGGTGTAGGGTGGGACCAGCCACAGAGGCACAGGTCAGTTGGTCTATCGGTAATGATCAGCTCTCTGACTTCGAATAAAAACTGACTGTGACCTGACTCGGGTTCGATACCGAGTCACGTCCTTCGAATGGAGGAAGGTCGGTCTCAGACGTAACTGATCATATCTGATTGTGTATGCCTTAAAAAAAAAAATCACACACAGACACACACACACACATGTGAGGTTATGGAAGGAATGCTCCTTTTACGTCACCACTTTCGTCTCTCTTTCTCACTTTTCCCCGTTCCCGCCATTCGATTGGGTACACATACCCCCATGCCCCCCTTGAGCCTGGCCACTCCGTATGACTTCACAGCGTCCAAATTGGACTGACCAGATTTGTAGCCTGGAGCAACTTACCATATTATCTACCCAATATGATAATGTCAACTCCAGCAACTTCAATAACAACTTCAGTCACGGATGTCCATCGTTTCCCATAGCAACCTGTGTTTTGTTGTAATACATCTTCAACGTGCGCTACTGCCCTGGGAATTGATGTATACAGTGTACTTCTTTTCTTTTGAGTTGTCCGGACGCTAATGAAAAATGTGCTGTATTGAGTGGGTACAAATTGGTAACACCCGTGGGCCAACAGCGCAGGGTGCACGAAATGAAGTCGGGCGGTTCATATGGAAGCGAGAGGTAGATTATGCATGCCTTCACTGCGGTTTCCTTGCCAGAAAACTTCAATTAAGAAAGCCTCGGGAGGCCTTTTTTGTTGTGATTCGTGAAATTAAGTACTTGTAAAAAAATCGTGAAAAAAAAAATCGTAAAATTTGTGATATCATGTTCCATTAAAAATATGTCCCAGGAAAATGTTGACGCCCCCTTTTTGACTATCATGATTCTACCTGCCCCTGCGTAAAGGTAATTTCTTTCCAAAGAATCACCTGTAGCGTTATTGTATGTCATGTTTCTGATTTTCAAAGGGTTTCACAGTCAACACAGGCCAATTAAAGTAGATGTAGAGAGGTGAAGTACTTGCAACTAATATCATTTGTACTGATTTTCGCCGAAGGGTTGGAAAATCAAAGACAGGTTTTATATCATTTTATGTCAATTTGTAACTGTATAAAAAGAGCATTTTCTTTCTAGCTAGCGGTATACTCTCCCACACTTTATTGATGTGAATGACATGACTATTGTTATGAATGAAAGTAAATAGTAAGGTCGAAGTTGGTAAGCGTGGTCAGGCAGTTTAGTGTTGTCTCCCCTGTAATGACCGTGATTAAGAGACGATATTAAATGGCCGATGTATATCATATATATCATCCTGGTGTTATCTGCGAAGCTATTACAGGAGTCGTGGTCAAGTGGATATGTCACCGGACTGTCGATCACAATGTCCGTGGCAAAGCATTGATCTACATTTTCCACACTCAACCCAGGTGATGTAAGTGGGTACCTGGTCGCCTTGCTAAAGCCAGAGGTGACGACGGAAAGTCAACCTGTTCGAAACGTCGAGCCACTCCCGCCACTCATCCTCTCCAAGCGCTATAGTTCTCCTTAGAACTATACGCTAAGAAAGATAACCAACAGTCTTTTTCAAAACTACACACCCCCAAGAAAGATTACCGAGAGTCCTTTTCAGGACTCCTCAATCCTCTCTCTCTCTCACATGGTGCACCCGCAAGCCTACTGTATATTATCATTATTATTATTACAGAGCTCACCTACAAGTTTGTTGCTTTCATTTAGTCATCACGTGGCCTGGTTTGTGCTTGCCCAAGAATGCAGTGTTCGCCATATTGCACCCAACTCAAACCGGGTCGGTCAAACTCTCATAATCGATGGCACTGCAACCCCCTTCTTACGTCACAGCCCAGGGTTATGATACTTCTCTGGGCAGACGGCGCAAACATTCGCAAGGTATTCGGTATCGTTGGCGCGTGTACGGCGGAAAGTGAGGGGGAATCGACTGGATGAGGGTGTCGTACATCGGCGCATAACAATCGAAGGAGAGAGAGAGAGAGAGAGAGGGGGGGGGGGGGAGAAAACAGCCTGGGAGAGAGGGGGATAAATGGATATGAGGGGTGAGGGGGAGAGAGATGGATGAGAGGGAGAAAGAAGGAAGGAAATGAAAGATCTGGAGTGAGGATGAGATAAGTGAGAGAGAAAGAGAGACAGAGAGAGAGAGACAGAGAGAGAGAGACATGTAGAGAGAGAGAGGGGGACGAGCAAGACAGTGAAAGAAGAGAGGGAGCGATGGAGATGGGAAAGAGATGGAGAGAGGAGAAATAGAAAAGAAATAGAAATAGAGAGAATGAGATAGAATGACATGTGTGCGAGTGCGTATGTGTATGAAAGAGGGATGAGGTAGAGCGAAAAGAAACAATTAGAGAGTAGAGATGTAGAGAGGGAGAGAGAGAGAGAGAGAGAGAGAGAGAGGATGCACATAGCGAAAGGATACAGTATATTACAGACAAGAACATACATCCACCCCTTCCAAAAAGGAAGGAAGACACCACCCTTTTAGTGATATTTTCCATCTACTTTAATTATACCGCCTCTGTCATCTCAGGGGGCCGTCTCAGCCCCCGTCTCAGCCCTCCTCAAAAACAATCTCCGGCGGTGATCGAGCCCTCCTCTACCTGCGACGAAAACATTCTAATCACCGTCCAGCCTGGTCAAATTGCATACTTGAGCTAAGTGCATGCCGTTGAAAAGCCGGATATGATTTCAATGTGCAGTCCGACAAACACACTGCTTATTTGCTTAAATGGAAGGTATGACGAGGGGGGTCATTCGTTCTCTATTATCCGATGTCCGTTTAGCCTGACCTGATTTCAATCATGCTCCACTTCTGGTCACGGAGTAACCATATTTGTTTGATACCTTATCGTTAACTCTTCAAGTGCCACACTGAGAAATATTCGGACGACTTTCAATTTCCGTCAAGTCTTGAACTGCCTCACGAGGAAAGATTCCGAAGACTTCCACTGAGCATTATTTTGGCGATGTCTATTATACTAATGATTCTGAAATTAAGTTTGTTACCGCCAATTTAAATGGTTGATATGCATTTTACAATTCATTTTCAAAACAGTCACAGAATATTATTAATCATTGTTCATGGGGGGGGGGGGGTGAACATACCACAATAACAGTGGTATAACAAAAATGTAAACGGTTTGTTCATAGGCAAGTTAGAAAGATTATGATTGAACGACAGAATTTAACTATTTCATGCACATGTCCCTGAATGGAATATGTATAATTAAATGTATTGAAATAGCATGAAAGAAGGTACTTATTCAGTAATCATTTAAAAAAACTTATTTTCTTATATTAAGTTCAAGCATGAGCGCTGTCATCAAAATCTAAGGTATGCTTGATCAGAGGGTGGGTCTCATTAACCATTCACTTTGAAATAGGAATACAAATTTATTCTGGCTGTTAGTTGTCAGTAAAAGCGAACATGGCGTACCAGTGCGTATGTCAGTCAGCTAAAGTGGCACTTAAAGGGTTAAAGATGAGTGAGTGAAGGGGGTACTTCACTTTCGATCCATCAAGGGTGAAAGGTTTAATGCAAACAACACCCGAACAAACTTAAACATAATTCCATCAGATATAAATGTGAGATTATTATTTATTATGCTTCCATTTGTTGCGTAGGGAATGGAATGCTGACTTGGATGGTTGGTATGTAAATATCGCGGGGAGACCGAGCGAGGGAAGACGGTGACCCGTGTAGGAAAATGCGTTTCAGTGATTGGTTTTTATTAGTGACGTGAGTAGACCTGTCAGCTAACTTACTGATATGACACTGTCCAGGCCGCCAATGTATCCGGCAGCTGGTTCTTGAACCGGTAGTGGGGTAGCTACCAGGTGCAAGGTGGGGGTGAGGGGGAGGGGGTGGGGGACGTACCTCCCATCAGTTGGCGAAGAGATGGAGAAGAAGATGATGATGATGATGATAATGGTGAAGAAGAAGATGGGTGCTTCATTGTGTTTTAGTCGATGCAGTCAATTAAACAGTTAAGAGAGAGAGAGAGAGAGAGACAGAAGAAGAATATGAAGAAGACAAGGAGGAGGAAGTAGAAGACGAAGTAAGAGAAGGAGAGGTAGTGAATAAAAGAGTAAGAAAGAGCGATAGAGAGCGAGACAGAGAGAAGAGAGAGAGGGGAAAAGGGAACGTGACAAGAAGATGATGCGATCATCCCCAAAACCCGCCTCTTGATTGGTGGCCTTGCTGGTAGACCCCCCCCTCTCTAACTAGCTGGTCCCATGCTATACCACAACTGACAAGTAGTGGATTTGCTTACCATGAAGGAGCTGGATGGACATGAAGTAGGGCGGTTTTCGTGTCACACAGCTACTGAAAAATTCATGTCAGTATAAATTCACTGCTGTCGGCAAATTTCATGAATTGAAGACCTTTTATATATCCCTTACGGCAAATCAACACATTAGAGAAGTTCTCCATTTTTGTTGTCGTCTTGGTAATTTTTTTGTTTGTTGGCGAGTTGGCGAACGATAAAATGAAAGGACGTCTTTATGTTTGTTTTGTTTGATATGTTTGTTGTTTCTCTAATCAATAAATATAGAGAACAAATGAATTTTCCTTGTAGTATTGATGTTTTTTTATTGAGGATTTTGCTTCGTTTTGGGAAAGTTGATCCGAAACCCCCTTCTTGCCAGTGTACTTGTAACGCCTCTGTTGAGTTGAGGTTGCAATACGGTTTGCATAGACATACAGTATGTTGTTGTACCCCCTTCCATTTTGGAGTCCATAGCTGGATGATAGCAGAGCCCCTAGAAGCCTATTTGATCAATATTGGTACATTCTTTTCCATATAGAACTGATGCGTCCAGTATACGATGGGATCCACCTTTAAAAACACCATGTAACAGTGTTAGTGGCCTATCGAGAGAGCAATTTTTGGAGAACGAGCATGATTTGCTTGAAACATTTTAGTATCCTTCGACAGATGTTTGTACATTTCATCAACTTGTCGTTTCCTCTTGGAATGTAAAGCAGACAACTATATTACTCACTATAATCATAGTCGCAATTCTTTTAACATTATTCGAAAAGTTTGCATTAAAATAAATAATGGTTGAAATTTCCGGAACAGCACTGGAACAAGGTAAATGCATCCCTTGAATCCATCTAGTTGCAATTAGGTAACTACTACTTTAGGAAGTTTGTTACGATAAAGAAATAACATAATAAACTTAACCTTGACCTTGTTCATTCAGATCTCTGTGACATATGAAATAACGATACGGCTATACGAAATGAATGCTTTCCATGGCCCGTCAGATATTTGATAGTTAATATGATGTTCTTAACACCTCGCGACGGGCGCGAAAAGACCAGTCAATTATATGTCACTTTGCAGCTCGTCAAATTGAATCTATTACACATCTGCTTTATCATGACTTAAGGATTCCATTCAAACACGGAGATGACGTATCGTAATTCAGGTAAAAATCTGGTTTAATAGAGAAGCGTATACCTGATTGTCGTAGTCGTTGCTAGGCGAAACTGTTGGGTCACGTATGAATACCGATGTTTGTGTTTATTGTCAATACATTTCATTTGATTGATATTTGGATATTAACCATCTGACCATAATGGCGGCATACCGTTTTAAGATGACGTAGGGCTTACTGCGATCCACATAAACAAATTTGATTTAATAGACGCACACACCTGGCTGTATCGTTATTTGGTTGGAGAAATGTTGCAGCTTTTCCTATTTAGTATGGATCGTAATTACCTCACCATAAAACGTTACGATGCGTTGTGCTGATTCGATTGACACCATTCAGGCTTTGTCATGGACGTGCAACAATCATCTGTTGCGGAAACTCTTTCCAGCTGTCCACCAACATTATGATACAATAATTGCTTTATTTATACTATTCAATTTCCATTATCATCGTCATATAAATCAAATAAGAAGTCAATACTCTTTTCAGCTTGTGTGATAGAACCAAACCAGCAAAGATTTAGAAAATATGTATGTGCTTTAATTAAATTCATTGATCGTGTTCTTTCACATTGACTTTGCTGTCAGAGTTTATCCAAATCACTGTAGGAAAATTCATTTTGATATATATATTGAAATGTAGTTTTATTTCGATATATGAAATCGTTTATTCCCAATTACCATAAACAAATTTGTCCTTGACCGTAAACGAACTCCATATAGCAAATCTTACTCAATGATGAGTATATTGAAATATAATAACCCTTTATTAAAACTGCCGCGTATACAGTTATAAGGTCGGGTTAATTTGTGGAGTGAATTATTTCATTCCACCCTGCGTTTCCTCTATATAGACTTCCACTTTGCTTCACAGCCAGGTGCTGTTTCTTTTTCAATTCCCAGTGCTTTGATGAGCATGCTGAACACACTAATGAACAAATTGTAGAACATAGTATTTACGTTCTTGTTTAGCGGTGAATCACCATTATGAGATTTCAGGGGAGTGTTTCACAAAGACTAAGATCGACTTCATTGGACTTTAACTATGGCAGGCCGTTCATGCCACTGTTTGCTCTCACCATTCCTGGCATTGGTCTCTCAGTAGACGTTCAAACCGTGGCCACAAATCTACAAAATTTACATTTGTTGATAGTTCATTTTTGAAGGACAAAATGTTATCTAAAGATCATAACTTATAAGGTTTTTCCCTCTAACTTTACATCTGGTTCAAGAATTGTTAAGGCCATAAATCGCATACCATAGTATAAGTCCAATTCTTAAATAAAACTTAGGTTGACAGTGTAAGTAACCTTTTTTCTTCAACAATGAACTATCAACAATGTAAATTCTGTATTTTTGTGACGTCCCTTTAGAGACCAATGGTGAGAGCAACCAGTGGCATGAATGGCTTGCCACAGTTTAAAGCTTATCAACACTAGTGTGGCTAGGGGGGATTAGACCACACAGCGAGGTCACTGACAGGTGGCTATCTCATTAACTCAGCTCTCAACTAACATTAGAAAAAGAGGATCATGGGGGACCAACAGGCACCGATTGGGGAAGTTTTCTATATAGAGGGAGCAAGTAGCTACAGGTAGGACAGTGGGGCTTTAAGCTAGTCCTACTTAAGTCGATCTTGGTCTTTTTGAAACACCCCCATATTTTGTCACAGGTAGTTCAGTCAGTCCCCGGAAACTTCCCATCTACCGTAGATAAACGTAAACGCAATTGTCTATTGCTCCGGAATTTTCTCCGCAAACATTCTCTCAGGTGATATTTGCTCCGGATGTTATTCGCTAAAAGCTGCAGGGTCAGGGGTCAGGGCTACGAAAACATTATAGTATATGTTTAGAGTGGGGGATATAGTATTGGGTTCCAGAGTTGCGCATTCTAATAGGCCTAGTATAAGACATACATCGCAGATCAGTTGTCGCTTAGTAATCTTTATGTGGGTTGATTCTCAATGATAAATAATTTTGTTGAATTTCTTTCACACTTTAAATGCTTTATTGGTCTGATTTTGTTGTCCGTTCTATGTACTCGGCACAACTCCGTATGAAGGTTTGATTTCCTCATATTTTCCTCATTATTTAAGCAATTTTAATTTGGCGTATGACTGTGATCATATCTAAATGTGCATTGTTTATGTGATTTTTCCCATTCGTGGCTTAACGTTTCGTTGTCCATACGTTACTAAATGCCAATGTGTGTTAAAAAACAAAGCGGGACATTTTCACAGCGGTCGTTTAACATATACACCGGCGAAACTGCCCCATATTTAATCACTAAACGTAACGCTTACTTTACACGTAAAGTAAAGCCCCAAATCCTACCAGAGGCAAACGTAGCCCTAAATCTTTAACGAGATTAATCCTGGAGTAACATCCCCTGAGCAAAACTTAATGTCGGAACGCAAATGCGAAACATAACTCTTGCTAACCATGTATGATGTATGGTTTCTCGTCATCTTTATATATCAAACAAACGGAATGTTTCAACATAATGTGAAATTTGATGTAACAACTCACTACGTGTCTATAGAAGCTTGGGGGAAATGCACTTTGGCCGAGTTTGTCATCATTCTTCTTCCGAAACTTTATATCAGCTGCATTGATCCACGTCTCCATTTCTGTTGGAATAAGTCCAACTCCTACAGATGTGGATACCCCAAGCTCGTTATCGCGATTGTCTGTGGAATGGTCTTAGTACAAGTCACCTTTTGGTCTTGGAAAAAAGTGTTTTTCGCCATCGCAATTTTCCTTCATCAATAATTGCATTATCCCTTATCAATACACTGAAATCATGGAAATAGAAGCTATTAAGCGCTTCTTCACTTCCTTTCGTGAATAGTTTAAGTTTTGGTCTGCTCAGAAGTTCATAGGATTTATTTCTCTCCTAGCGCGCAATCGATCCAGAAAAGTCGCTTCTACAATTTACCCTTTCACGAAATGACCAATACCGATTAAATGATCAACCTGTTAAAGAACACGTTTTTTTCTCGTGAGAATTTGACGGGTTAGAAGTCACTGATGCCATCGAATAACATTAACCCTTCCGGAAATTTAGCTAAAAGGTTATTATGGTATCAGCCTGCAGGTAAGACCATTCTCTCATTTCAAGGTTATTGTCATTAAGCTGACGAGACCATTATGCTAAACATAGATGAGTCCATAAATAATACAGCGACACTTAAACCCAAAATGCCCACCGATTTCAAAATGAGAAAATGACATTATCCGTCGGATGTTGGCCGGTTGGGAATATTCACGGATCGCTTCCTCATTTCATTAGTTTATCAATAAAGCGCCGCACAGAGGGGAAAGTAGGCCAATAAACTAGTTCAGACAATGCGAGATTTGGTTTCGTCGACGACCCGAGTTGCCGAGGTGCTCTTCGCCCCGCCATCCGAACATCACGATCGAGACCTCGTGGCAAATGCCGTGCAAATGTCATTATCCTCCTCTTACTGGCGCTTTGTTTTCATTTCTACCATTCTCTCTTTCCGTCACGAATTACTCTGGAGGTGTGCATACCAAGTGTTCCTCTGTCAGGGTACGGTTAGACTGATCTAGAGACTTTGAGAATTTGTAGGAACACGAAATATGAAGGATCACGGGTTCAATTATTGCCCAGTGTTTGCATCCTTGGAAACCCTTTTCCCCTTTCGACCGAGGAAAAAATGTGTACCTAGCAATGATTGGTTAGTAATAAATGCAGGACCCGCGGAAAGGGTAATATTGACGCTGGTGTGGCTAACCTGGGTGAATGATACCAAATCTTTATTATCATTATAAACAAATCATGGTAAAAAAAGAAAGATGCACAGTCACGTGGTGTCCTTTGACCAATTAGACTGCCCACATTCTTGAACCCGTTTTATGAAATCTTTTAAAGTGCAGACGATTGGGATCAAGTTAGGAAGTCTATTCCCATTATTGAAAATGAATATAAAATTGCATGGACACCAAGGTTTTTTTTCTGACGGAACCCTTCACACCTGGAGGCTTCACTGTTCACACTGATGTATTTCAGGAGTTAATCAAGGAAGAAAATGGTGTATGGAGCCACTCTAGACACTTGTTTTCATTTCATTCCCTCCCACTTGCCATTATGAAACAAATCTGTGAGATCGCGCAATGAATCATCGTTCGTGTTTGTACCGTGTCAGTATCATGGTCTTTAGGAGTAATGTGATGGAACCAGATTCATTATGACAGATGCTGCACTTTTAGTATCATTTCTCAGCTATTGATAGTACTAGCGTTTTTATTCAGTCCTCACTGCTGTTTTACACTTGTATCAACTACATCATTATATATATGTCGGTTAACCATGCACTGTTGCCGTTTTGAGTCTTTATACCATTACAAAATTTAAAAATTACATTTTTTTTTAAATAACAGAATTTTGACTATGACGGCAAAAGAAAATGATATCCATGCTTTAAAGGGGACATTATATATTTTAATTTACAAAATATGAGTAACTTCGGTATAAGTCACAATGAATTAACAAGTTCTCAAATTGCAACAGAAAGCTCAGATCCACAAAGGCATTAACCCTGCGTGTGTAAACATCATTTAAGCGCACGTCTCTCTGGCTTTCGGCAGATGCGACAATGCCGTTTTAAAATACGACGTTTCCTTCAAAGATGAGATACAAATAAAAAACTTGTCCATTTAATATTCTGGCAAAATGGTGTAAAATTTATTTGGTACTGTTTTGCTGACGATGGATTTTTCTTCTTTTGAATAGAACAGAGTCTCTCAGCCCATCACACTTTTGCAAACATACCTTTGCTCTATTATGTGAACAATTTATGATAAATTCCTAAATAAAGTTCGTTCATGGAATTTTGAACTATTATCATCATCATCATCATCAGTGATGACCTCAATACATCTATTAGTCAACTGATGCTTTGTACACCCAGGTATTGAATGTAGTTCATCAATGATACAGTGTGTACTAATGAAAATAAAAGTAGCGTATCAGTCATAATAATTAGTCGAAATCTGCAATTTCTATCCATCGTTCCAGTGCACATGTTTGTCCCATTGTCAGTCGAAATCCTCACTTATTTTTCAATTAGGCTTGACCTACATAGTAGCTAAACGATGCCACGATTGTAGGTCACATGTCTAAAATTATCTCGGCAATTAATCTATCACCCGAGCATTCAAACCTTGAAGTGCGTAAAGATTTTTTGAACAAATGAGAACTTTTATAACTGATGATTGATTCAGGAAATGTGACATTTGATATTTACGTAGTTCACCTTGCTTTTGAAGGAGTTGGCGTGGAGGGGGTGTGCTCATTTTCTGCAAATTATTTCTATAAACATGGTTAATAATAATTTTCAGGGTTTTTGTATTTACTTTGCTGTTTTATTTTTGTTGTCAGTGTTCATAACTAGTTCGGTCTGTTTGCTCGATCACAAATTTTTTTGTTTTTTAGCGAATGAGGAAGCAGCCGTCATACAAACAATTAAAAAAATGAGGAAAGCAGGAGTGGATGAAAACTTGCTCTCTAAATTTCAAGGTTGGTAGAAGCTTAAACTACATGTTATGATTACCCCCAACCAATGGAAGAGATCTGTATCATGATGATTATGTGGTATATAAAACTAGAACCTACTGACCAATGCTGGATAAAAACTTAAAAAAAAAAAATCTCCTTCAATATCTTGAAAGTTCCGATGCTTTTTCCAGAGGTGTTTGTCATGGAATTTAATAATGTGAAGGTTACTGCTCAGGGACTCTACGTAATTGCGTGTTGTTTTCCTCCTTCGCAAAAGTTGAGTAATTCTTAAACGTAGCTAAGATCACGTTGGGGTTCGATGTGGATCCGTGATAGAGGTCTTGCAACCGCGAGGTCCCGGATTCGAAGAGGGCTTCAAGTCGTCGCTACCCAGTTTGCTAACAAGCTTACGCATGCTTAAATAGCAGTAAGGTAAAGTCAACTCATCAAACCGTTTAACACACTGTCTGCTTCTTGTTATGTTAGTGCCCAGTGTTGCCAGTACCTTACTATACTCATCCTAATAAAAAAAATGCCAACCACGATAACAAAAACAACAAAAACAGCAAAGACAACCTGTTTGCTTACCAAAACTGCATTACTGTATATATGGAAGTAGCCTAACTAGTAGCATCCAGACAACATCTATCGTTCTTTGTCGTTAATAAATCATCTGTCAAAGTTTCGTCGTCAACAGGATGCTTTGCAAACGTCTTGAGAACATTTTGTATCTACTGGTCAACTGTATTCATTTTTATTTTGCTCGATTGGCTCTCGGGCTCGATTTCTGGATCATGTAGGACTAATGCACTTAAGACAATTAACCTAAGAACAACTACCTACGGACAACTACGTCTAATTCAGTTACCCCTAAGTAGATGTCAAAGGGTCATTGGGGTAATTGTCCTTTAGGGCTTATTTCGGGGTAGTTGTCCTGATATTACATATTCATTTATTTGTTTATGTATTACATACACTTTTTCGGCCTCATCAACTTTATGTGTGATGTCACTCAGCATTACCATCAATCATTATTTTGTTTTATAATAAAAAAATAATATTGCTTTTACAGATCGAGGTAAATCATCTCTCCAAGCATGCCAGGGATAAGGACAGCGACCCAATTTAAAACGAGATTAATTCAAGATGACCACACGGGCTGTAGTTAATCTGGAATAGGCTGTCTTGAGCGGCTAGGCCTTTATCTTTGAGGAATTCTTTCATTAGGAATAAACAGTGCGACGTATTTTTTTTCTCAATCTCATTTCGCCATTATCTCTTGATCTGGCCCGCCGCTTGGAGTGTGTTTGTAGCTCATTCACCTGGAGAAAGGTTGCAGGGAATGGAAATACCTGAACTTTTTTTTATAGAGGTATATAAGGTTTTACCGTGAGAGAGAGAGAGACAGAGAGAGACGGACATTGCGGGAGAGAGACTTGGCAGGTTATAGGAAGAGAAAGAGATGAAGATATGAAATATATATATATAAATAGAGATAGCGGACAGAGAGAGTGAGGGGTGTGAGTGGGAAAGAGATGAAAAGAGAGGGAGGGAGGGAGATAGAGAAAGAGAGAGAGAGAGAGAGAGAAGAGAGAGAGAGAGAGGGGGGGGGGGGAGAGACAGACACACGGACATTGCGGGAGATAGACTTGGAAGGGTATAGGAAGAGAAAGAGATGCAGATATGAAATAGAGACAGAGACGGAAATAGAGATAGCGGTCAGAGATAGTGAGGGTGTGTGGGTGGGAGCGAGAGTGAGGGTGGGGTGGATGGCAGCGAGAGTGAGGGTGGGGTGGAGAGTGAGGGTGGGGTGGGTGGAAGCGAGAGTGAGGGTGGGGTGGGTGGGAGCGAGAGTGAGGGTGGGGTGGGTGGGAGCGAGAATGAGGGTGGGGTGGATGGGAGCGAGAGAGAGGGTGGAAGCGAGGGTGAGGGTGGGGTGGGTGGAAGCAAGAACTAGTAACTTCTTGGTGGAAGCGAGATTGAGGGTGGGGTGGAGAGTGAGGGTGGGGTGGGTGGAAGCGAGAGTGAGGGTGGGGTGGAGAGTGAGGGTGGGGTGGGTGGAAGCGAGAGTGAGGGTGGGGTGGAGAGTGAGGGTGGGGTGGGTCGGAGCGAGAGTGAGGGTGGAAGCGAGAGTGAGGGTGGGGTGGGTGGGAGCGAGAGTGAGGGTGGGGTGGATGGGAGCGAGAGTGAGGGTGGGGTGGGTGGAAGCGAGAGTGAGGGTAGGGTGGGTGGGAGCGAGAGTGAGGGTGGGGTGGGTTGGAGCGAGAGTGAGGGTGGGGTGAGTGGGAGCGAGAGTGAGGGTGGGGTGGATGGGAGCGAGAGTGAGGGATAGATAGATGACAGAGTGAGGGGGTAGAGATGAACAAGATACAGAAAAAAGACTCTATCTAAGAGAAAGTGTGCGAGTGTGTGTATGTGTGTGTGAATGGGTGAAGGTGGCCGGTGGATGTGTTTGTGTATGTAAGAGAGAAAAAACAAAGATGGGATGTGGGGATGAGAGCGAGGGACAGACAAACCTACTCAGTTTGATTTTAAGTAAAAAAAGGACTGATCCTGTAACGAAATATGAGACTTAAAGAGAAGGTTGAGTTCCGGGGAGAGGTGAAAAATAATTTGTGAGCGTTATCATTGTTTTCATGCAAGTGTGGAAAAAACATCAGAGAAAAAATTGTTCCCTGAAATGCATGGCTTCTTAACTCCATTCATATTCTACATATGACAAATAACAGCTTAAAAATGAGGCCCGATTTTTATGCCACATGTTTGTGAAGTCCCATATACATCTTTCTATGTAAAATGCTTGTTACCGTACCAAGACTGGACCGAATTTCATATCATGTTGATGATTCCAGAAGATTGCAGTAAACACCAATACTTATGTGCTACATGATCAACTTGTTTTGATCGATTCCATACCGTTTCTTTCACAATGCAATCGCATGACCAGAACTCAACTTTATCTTTAAAGGAAGGACAGGAGCCCAACCAGACAAACGAGATATAAATGTCAGATAATAGAACGAAATAAAAGTGAGAGAGAGAGAGAGAGACAGAGACAGAGAAGGAGGGAGAAAGAAATGGAGAGAAAGAGGAAGATATGAAATTTAAAATTAAAACGAATCAGAGAAAGGAAAAGTAGAGAGTAGGATAAAGAGGACGACTCATCAGCAGGAATATAGACTGGATAGATCAGGATGAGAGTTGGAAAAGACGTGCTTTGTTTTTCTTTTTAATGTGCGCCACTTTTGCCAGTGTAGTCGCCTAATGCCTGTTAAATCTGGGCGCTATGGAGACTCGCCTGGTATGTCAACAGTTCTCCGATTCAATCAGTGAAGGCTCTAGGCCAAATATTTCTAGCAGCTCTGTGCCATTCGGAATTAAGCCGCCAATTGGTGCACGAAATGACTGCGTTGAGCCGAGATACTCTCTCGCTTCCGAGGCGTGGAAAGACTTGAATACTGATTGCGTCCTGGAAAGTGACACGGTATAAGAATCCCAGACGTGAGTTTAATAGACATTGTCAAATTTTCGAAAAAAGACATTCATGATGGATTTGTCCCATCGATAAATCCCCAAGAATGTTTGATTTATTATTACATGTTTCATGAGGGTTCGAAACTTGTTAAAGATATACACTGCACTGAAGATTGGTCTAAACCATTTTAAAGACCGTCGCATTTTATTTCGACAAACTTGTTAAGAATGCATCTCCATCATCTTTCGAAGTTTCTTTTACGATTTTTAATCGACTGATTTACAATCTGTAATTTCCCCCTTTTTACAATATTGAATTTTGAGAATTGAAACACATTTCTGTCTCTGCTTGAATACCAAAGTTCTACATCAAACAGTTCTTTTCCCAATATCCCATTTGTTCTAATTACAGTTTCGAATCTGAGGGCTATATCGTCTGGCATGGTATAATGTGCTATACAATGTTACAAAGTTGCAATAGATACGTTTGTTTGTCGTTCCAAATACTTGGGAAGGGGGGGGGGAATAATGTTGTCGACCAAGGTTTCATTTTGTGGATTCTAATTGTCCTTTTGTAATTGCACATGTATATAATGGTACGTGGTCAATTTCAACTACTCATTTTGTAAACCGTTGCATTCTTTTTTTTTGGTGACTCACCAAAGGTAATTGTATATTGATGATGATATATGTATATGATTAATTGCGTTATTTTTGCGTACGTGATGAATTTCAACAATTCTTTGTAGTTTTTTAGTTTATCATGATGTTGAAAACTTTGCGGATTCGGTTTCAAAAAGTTGATTTTCATTTCGATTTGAATTGTTGATTAGATTGGAAACAAATACCAAAAAAGGGAGATAAGAACTTCAAAAGTATCGAATGTATAGGCACTGCAACTGAACGCTTGTAACAATCATTCTCAGAGTGTCTCATAACACTTCCAATCATGATGAAGGTTTCAGCTGTTACCGATCCCGATTGATTGAGGGTTGATTGGAAGTTGTGACGCGGTTCAACTTGAAATGGTGTTCCTCAAGGTCACGCTTTTGGAACAAAATGGCTGGGATTAGCATTTTTTAAAAGCGTACTAACTTTAATCCAAGTTAAAACCCAGACTATGTCAACCTTTCCTTTCCGTTAAAATCACCATAATTATGTGAATAATTAGACAAACAATACTTATGTCTTTATGAAATAGACGTCCCTTTATAAAATCATTGAGTGATTCAACTGTATTGTTTTAAAAATGATCATGATAAAAAGATAATAATATTATGGACTTATATGGTACCCGACACGTGTACAGTATCTCCAAGTGCGTTACAGATATACCAATATCCCGGTCATCGCTTCTGGCTTGCCCGGACACAATGTATGCACCATGTCCACTTCCTATGGAGCATTCCAGCCAGGCGCCTTTTTCTTAGACGCTCGCAATGCTGAGTAAACTACAAAGCTTTTTTGCATCCTCAGTATCAGGAACCCATTTAACACCTGGGTAGAGAGAAGCAGTGCAGATAAAATGCCTTGCTTAATATCCTTAAGGTCAGTTTCTGTCACAAATTCGTAGTAATCACTACGAAAGTAAATGATAACACACATTGCTCTATAAGAAGGGTATACGAAGGTAGATCATGTCAAACTTTGTCTGCCTTTATAAATACGAGCAAGTGTGTTTTCCTGATGCATCTAGATTATATGTAGCCATTACGATTCGTAATTTCTTTAATATCGAGAGCCTTTATTCTTCGGCAGTATCGAATACAACAGGAGGATATAGAGAAAAGGTTTGTTTACCCCTCGATTTTTGATTATAAGGGGGGAGGGGGCTCAGTGGCTAAATAATAACCACACTCTCGGGACTAAACGAATCGACTCTTTGGACTGTATATTACCTTTAAATGTTGCCACGGTAGATGGCAAAGTAATAGTACTCACGACCAAATAGTAATACGAAAACTTGTAACTTTGCAGAACAATATCAATATAATGTTTCGCAGCAGGGAATAATCAATAGCTTAATTACATTTAGAAGTTGGATACAAAATGTCAGGTCTCTTGTGAGCAGCTGGGATGATACGATATATTCATTTCATGCATTGATTGCGAATATGTTCTTGACAGTTTAACATTAATAGCACTCGAACTTCTTTTCCCTCTGAGGCGAGCTCTAGCAATCAAACATGTTTATCTCACCTTTTCTAGACTGCATTGTGCAGATTATCGTTTGTTGCTCTGGTGATACTCGTCCCAGAAGTGACACGATTTGCCACACTTCAAGAGAGGAGCTTGGATTTTCTTTTCGCCCTACTTCATTCAGCCGTAACTGAGGAAGCAGCTCGTGACCGACTAGAAGTCAAGAAGAAGCAGAAGGATGTCAACCATTTTCCACTCGACAGTTCTCCAAGCTTTAGGTGTCATTAATTCCCAAGTATCATCGCGACTAGACCTAGTAACGCCATGACTTTTAGCTGCTTCTTCCCCGCCGCCGAAAAACACCTGTCTGCGAGCCGCGCCTCCGATGCCTGGTCGCAGACAGCACCCGATCCGCTTGTTAGACGCTGTGTGAACACGTTGCTCACGGGGCTATACACAGCTTAGCCCGCGGGGAAGCAGCGAATTGTAAAGGATAGTGGGTGTTTGAATCAAGTTACACTCTCCATCATACCTTGAGAGCGAATCTTCTCTCTTGATTAACTATCGCCAGACGCGTTGCCGACAGCCATCTCACCATGGCCATGGATGACCTAGAAGAATAATAAAAAGAGAAGATAAAAAGATAAATGATTAGGGGAAGGTAGGCCTAAAGAGAAAAAGGGATGACGGAAGGAGGATATAGTGTGGGAGAATGCGAGTGGTACGCATAAGGAGGGTGTGTAGAAAGGGAAAGTAATGGATTGGGGAAAGCAGGTAAGGGACGATAGCTACAAAGAGAAATAAGGTGAGAGAGATATATAAAGAGATATGTCATTAGAGGAAGGTGAAGAGAGAGAGAGAAAAAAAGAGAGAGGGGGGGGGGGGGAGAGGGAGGGGAGATGAAGTAAGGAGGGTAGAGTGACGGAATGCGGGTAGTACACAGACTTAACATATAGGTGGTTTGACAGGCGAATTCAGTCTGTTGACGCCTATGAGCAATACAGAGACGGAGTTTTTCGCATTTGCCTAGCTGACGGTAAATCTATGAGTATTAATTTGGTTTCAAGTGATTTTCTCCCATTCGCCTAAAATGCTGATTTCCAATGCATTATGTATTACCAAGACTCTTTAATATGTAAAACAAACGAATTATAAGCTGCGCATCTTCATCTGCATGCTGGTCACATAGAGTAAAACTTTCAAACTCATACAACCCAACAAATTAAATGCTAAAGTAATACATGTCGTCAATAATTAATATTGTACACCTCTTATCTGAATATCAGTTGCCTCCCAGATTGCTTTGAATACCTTTAAACTGACCTGACTTTTCACAAGTTGAAGTTATCTTTAACAAGTAAACTAAATGAAATTTGTTATAAATTTGTGACGATGAAGATTTCTGTAACTTTATTTCCCGATATTGCATGGAGAGATATTAACCTCCCTCTTAGAGACTTTATTTGGACTAGTTGGGGCATAGTCTGATTTAAGGGGGCACAAACAACCCGTGTCCAGCACTCATGGAACAAAATCTGGCATTTTGTAAGTACACGAAAATGTGCCCATCGTCTTTGTTTTGCTCTTCAGAGATTTGTTTGATGTTGGTTATTTTGGATTGAGTTTGCACCTTAAAGATATCATAACATTTTTTCTTGTCATGGTTTTTTCTGTTTATTTTTTCTTCACGTGCTTCCCCATTTAACAAAATCCTAGATCCATCGGATAGTCAAGGCATGAACTCTATACATGTACTGCAATGTGATACAGTTTCACGGACATGAAATCGAAAACAATAATCCTGTAAAGCTAAAGCTGCTTGTATTATGGGGAAAAAAGAATGCCCTTAGTGTAAATATCAACCCTTTCTTCATCTCATCGCCAGTAAATGACGCAGGAGAAGAAAGGAAAAAAAATCCATGTACCGTTTTGGAACTGTAAACAAAATGGCGCCTCAGCTCTTTAATACCATCTCATATGAACGTCAACCACCTCAAAATTGATCATTAATCGGTAGTCAGGAACCCAATTAAATTGAAATAGATGCAACGTACACCACTGTGATGGCGGGGGTGGAAGCGACGTCCAAGCAGGCAATCCCGCCTTCTCCCGCCGTTCTCTTTAAAGGTACTATGTCCCTTTTGCAGCCAACCTCAAATTCTGTAGAACTTTGCAGGAATTATGAATATGTCATGTATGTCCTATCTGTGAAATTTAAACGTTAGCAGTGCCCTCATATTCAAATTATGCAAGGAAACCCGTTTACTTGCTAGACTTCACTGTCAGACACTATTGAGTGACTGACTGGCTTTTTTCTTCTTTGGTAATAACATACATGAAAAGAGTTGTAAAGGGAACATGAGCATTTGTCTACATCAATAACCCACTTCTTGTGATGGCCAAGATTAAACTGATTGAATCTTTGCGCAGCATAAAACGTATGACCATTCGGTACAATTGTCTGAACATCAAGACTATTACTTTTGGGCTCTATAGCCCTAAAGTCGATATGACAACAGTAATAGTCGTTATTTTCCCACTTGGAGACATCTTTAAGCCCCACTTTTTTAGGGAAGTTCTAAATTAGTATTATCTTTCAAATGCAGTTGGAATTTAACTTTTTCACTTTTTTGGCCTGCAAATGGGACATAGTACCTTTAAAATTTTGAGAGCGAGAGTACTTCAATAAAGAGTTAAGAACAAGGGTGCGATGATTGCGGCCTGCTTTATACTTCAGGCACATCGTCAAACTTATTCCAAATCGACTATTTTTGGCCATTACTATGTCAGTCACACACCTAAACCAACTACAAACCGTCCGATTATGTTGCCATTAATTTACCTCAGTCATTAATTACCACAAACTGATCTAAACCGACCGATTTTCGGCCGTAAAGTCACATTACAAGACCGTCTCGAATCGACCGATTCTCGGCTATTCTGGGGTTAGTGTTATGTTTTGCTCGTTGTGTTGTCAGTTTGGTGTCAGTACCGCTGGTTGGACTGAGGTAGACGTGAATGGTAGTAAGGTGGTAAACATTAGGCGGACTTCCAAACCAACTCCACAACCGACTGAGTTTTGGACAACAAGGGTTATTAATTGTACTGTTCGGTCTATTGTCGGTCTCGTTTCGATCTCGACGGTGTGACTGGGATATCATGGTTGAATGGAAGGTATTATAAGATGAATGCTACCGCCACATCGACGAGACCGATACCAGACCGACGAAAGACCGAACAAACTAAAACGTTACCCCAAATGGCTCAAAATAGGTCGGTTTTGAATCGGTTTGCAGTCGGTATGGCGGTGTGACCGATATATCACACCATCCAATATCGAGAGGCAACTTTGTGCCTTTTAGTTGATAAAATAAAGTAATTTTGAAAAGGGAGTGTAAGCGAACTTCTCTAAAAATAAATTTAAAAAGTAAGTGAAACGAATTCTAAATAACCTGTTACTAGAGATGTGAAACATGGCTAGGAAATTGATAAAAGGTAATTAATTACTTGTATGCAATTTGTCTGAGTTTGTAGTAAGTATTGATGTTATAAAGAAAGTTTTTTTTCTTTTTCCCCCGTTTCATTGTGAGTTATAAAGAAAGTTCGAAGTCGGCGGTTTATTGTCCTATTAAGTGTGAAGCGGGATGGAATCAAGCTATAGGTCAACTAAAAAGTCTAATAAGGCATCTGGGTCATATTGCTCATTTGTTGACTCTTCACGTTATAGGGCACTTTTCATTAAAATGGCTCGAACAGGGTCCTACAAAATGAGAAATGGTCCAATATTGACCTCATGCAGTCACGTGGTTTATAAGGAGATTCTAAAGGAGAAGAGAAAGATATGTCTACTTTTAAAAAGAAGGTATTAAAGTAAAGAGGTCACAATGATCCTATTCGGCTAGTTTAACAGGCAGATTCATTTAGATTTTAAGTGTGGGTGGGGGGGGGGGGGGTAGAGAAAGGTAATGGGGTCAGGTGGGTGAGAGGAGGGGTGGTATAGTATGAACATGACGAAGGAGTGTATAAGGGGAGGGGTGGATGCGGAGCATGGTTTTTTTTCGAAATTAATATTAACGTTGTCCAAGGCGTTCCGTTTCAATTATGGATTGCTCCCATCATGCCAAGCAAATATCTTGTTGTTGATGTTGTCACGATGGATCACCGTGACTTTACGTCACTGCTGCGTAAATCATCGATCATCTCAATATTGCTTTATGATGGTGAAGGGCCGAAAAACTAATAATGTTCGCAGCTTCTATAAACAACACTTGTTCAGGCACCTAAGAAAATGATCAACTTTTTAAGAAACCCCGCCGATATGAACTTCAATCTCATAAAGACCTGCTAGGATACCAAACATGGTGCTTTCGCGCCTTTTTTCTATCTCTTTTCTTGTTCTTCAATCACTTTTTCCCCATTTATCTTTCTTCGTCCCTTTTCCTTTTTCATTTTCGCTTCTTTCTTTGTCTTGGTGCTGCTTTTCGTTCCTCATCACGCCCACTTCTATTTTTGTAGGCTTGTCGCGAAACACCTTACTCCTGCAAACGCCGTCTTTTGGTTAGTTTTTATCGGGTTCTGTTATCGTAAGACTGTATGGGCGATAATGATTTTCGGAAATGTGTTTTCTTTCGGAAATTTGATAGGAAGGCTTGGGGGTAAGCGACGGTAGCAGGATGCAGATGAAGTTTAGGATGTTGCTGCAATGACACAGGAAATATATGCAGTCTTGCGTACTTAATTAAAACTTTTCCTATCCTATTATCATGAAAGATGTGCGTCCAGGGTTTAATAACCGCACAAATGTTCTGGCAGTCGAAAGAGCACAGCTAAAATACAAAATAAGGATTAAATTAAAGCGTGCATGTTGTCGAAGCAGAAGACAATTAGCTCCACTGGCAATATGCGCATGATCAGATAATGATTAAAAACAGGGCGACGTGTGGAGCATTATATATTTTGTCCATCCATTTTAACATTCCCTTTGCGCATGTCTGTCTCTCTTCTCTTCTGCACCATCTTCCTCAAAATTATGTGGATGTTCAAAGCTACATGTACATAGTCCAATATTGCATACTGACTGGTTGCTTTTTCTTCTCATGAAGTTATGTTAGGTGCATTACAAAAACCGCTGTAAATAAAGTACCAGAATCTGTAAGTTTTTCTGTGAACGCGATTGCAACTACTTAAAAAAATTAAACTCAGGGTTGATATCAATACCCTATTGTATGTCCCATAGAAATCATGTTCGGATTACGTAATACTTTATTCTAATGTTCGCACATTTCAGAAGATGACGTATAATGAATTTGCCTGAGGATGTTTTTTCGGAAGAAGTTGAGATCGTGTTTCTGGATCAAGCACCATATAATACCGACTCGTGTTTCTCTCCGACAGAGTTTGTTCCCCCTTGTTTAGATTCTCTTAAAGGTAAAGACCAGTATTGGAAACGCCCCAATTTCAAAAAATGAAATGCTAGCTCTTATTACCAATCATGTGAAAGAATATGTTTTGAATAATACATGATGATACAAATGTTGACGGGAAACCGCCTACTAATTGATATATTTGGTAAATTAGTGTATCTCTCGCCTGTTGAGGGATATGAAATGCACGTGTCGCGCACGTGTGTGTAGTCCCATATACATATTTCTGTGTACAGTACTTCTAACTTTATGAAGACTTGGCCAAATTTCTTATCATTTTGATGATTCCAGTACCTTGCAGTACATCTATGCTAAATGATCAACCTTTTCTGATCGATTTCACAACGTTTCTTTCACAATGCAATCGCATGACCATAATTGGTCTTTAGCTTTAAATGTAGTCGGTACAGCAATGTTGATTTTTATTCTCTCCATTTTTCCCTGTTTTTTCCCCGACCAATTACTTAGGAGTACACGATGTACATTGCTATAGATTTCCGCCGTATTCTACGAAAATATGATTTAAGATGGAGACGTTCTTAGTGTGTTCTTTGCTACATATTTTTATCCTGACGTTTGAAGAAAATATCAAATTCCTTGTGAGCTCTCCGCATCACCTTTATCCGAATATCTGATTTCCATTCTTATTTCGATTTGAGCATCAAATTCGTTCTTTCTACTGGCACAAAGTAAGTTCCTGGGAGGATACATTACCAAGAGTTAGCACCATATGGGATAGGTCCACGATAGGAGACATTGCCAAGATGACCAATACCGCATTGGCTGGTTCCATTTTGGTGATGCCCGTAATAATTATATCAGGTAAACCTGTAAATCTGCAGACGTGGATTTTTGGATACTCAAAATTCTACCGCGAATTTAGCCGTGCATGCCATTTCTTTCATCGTACGTCAAGTGGTGCAAAAATCTCCATAATCAGAAAAAAAAGTAGTTAGTGAGAAGTCAAAATATATATTATTGCTGACTAATAGCGAAATAACTCCAAACAACAGCAACATAAAACAGTAGACGTTGTGTCGCTACCCGTTACTGCGTGGTGATAGTTCTATTGGTACACCTTTATTTTGGCGATGCCATTATGTTTTGTAGGACTATGGTCTAAGCGTGACAGGCAAAATAAAGGCCTATATTTTATTTCCTGAGTTGATTTCATGTTCAAATAAAAAAAAACTGAATCACGTCGAAAGCATGAATAATTGAAATGAATATCAAATGAATACAAGAATCCTTTAGTTATGAGAATGTAGCAAAAAAGTAATAATCGTATTGAGTGCAACATAGAATCAAACAACCAATTCCTTTGAAGGAATGAATACAGAAAATGAGCCCATTGGCTGTAGTCTAGGGTAGAGACATATCAGACCCTATAGTAATTTTATTCAGAAAGGGGTTTGAGTCTACAAACTAATCTCAACGCCTCTCATCCCCTCCTTTTCCACTTCCATTTCCTTTTTGACACCGTAAGTAAACAGCTCTCGTCGATCCTTAGCATGTCTGCAACCCGATCTTAGCCTCTCTAGGTGGCGTCTCATACCCGCTGGTTGCTCTTTCCTATCTTGACCAGTTATCACGTGGTACGTCCTAGAGTAGTCTGAAAATTCGTACTTTATCGTAAACTCCGGAACAATACCACCGGTAATTGGGTAAAAAAGTCAGTGTAGACAATTATATAGAGGTGCTTTAGATATCTTTCATTCATGAATTGTTTCATGGTTATGATGTATATAGATGGTCATTTTGAGATGAGATTTGTTGTCGTTTGCTTTCTAAAGACGTTCAACTGTCTTGAGCTGAGACTAAGCGTTTCCGAGTTCCGAGGACATACCTTTAGCATTTTGAGCTCGTGCGCCGGTGGTTCCGCAATACCTGATGATCAGTCACGTTACCGCCTATATGGAAAGTGGTTTAACATTTAACTTCTCTTCGGGAAATACATCTCGAATGCACAGGTATGTTGCTCGAAAGTGGGGAAGTCATGAACACCCGAAGCGGCCATACATGGGATCAGTGATCGAAGAGTTAAGAGTTAAGAGTTAAGTTGCACTGATTTGTGCCTTTCTGGATTACCAGACATGTCCTCGCCGTCACTGACCGTAAAATTCCCTCATCGACCGACCTATTTTACAGCCTCTTTTGCCCGTGTTTTTTTACTTCAACAGCACATTTTCCTTTTTTTTTGCCAGAAGGCGAATTAAAGATTTGATGGTCGTCCGTATTTTGTGGGACCACGGTTTCGTGGCAAAGTTCGGGTGCTGTTCTGCAAGCGCCGCACTCTCTAATGAGGAACGGAGCAGGAAATGAAGGCCCATAGATAATTGATCACGTCGTTCGATCCTCGTACCTTGGTGCTGCTAAATTTTAGCAACCCAATTTACATCATGGACGAACAATCCTTGTGTAAAATCAATGGTCTTTTAGCTAGTAACAACCTAATCCATTTTGAAAACCAAATTGGATTGGCACTGTATAAATTGATCAGTCAAAGCGACACAACTTTTAGTTTCCCTTCTTGTATACAAACAAGCTATAAAGGGCATTGACAGATGATACAGTGAAACCATACTAGCCGAAGAGCGATAGAAAGAAAAATGGCCCCTTATTGAAAAAATAAACAATAACATAACTTTATATACCGATTGATAATGACACCTTAAAATGAAGGTAAATTGTGTTATTGCATTTCGTTCTTCTTGATTAAAATGCATTTCATACCCATAGAAAACTAAACAACTGCAATAACACTAAAGTAGCAGTGAGACGTCTTTTTCAGCATGATAAATAAATGACGCCTTTTTCTAAAAAAAAAAGAAGCTTTACAATAAAAATTCCATCATATGATAACATACACTAAAGAAAAATGAAAACCACATAATAACGCATTTGCTAATTCTTGATATCCCTTAGAGAAAATAATCGGCCTTGAATTTGTTTCTCAGAAAAATGTCGGGCCAAGTAGGAATGAATTAAAATCATATCGTTTTTTCAGAATAAAGAGCAGCATATCTATCGCCTTCAAGTACTTGCATTTTGTAATTTCCCTTGGCCATTCTTGGCCGCTGAAGTCACTAACCGCGTAAATCAACAAAAGTCCTACAAAAAACTCTGCAATGTCACAAATTACGAAGTTTCGAGTGACAGAGCAAAAAAGCACGTTCTATTCTTGTAACACTTGACCTTAAAGGGAAAGTCCACCCCAGGATTTTTTTTAGCTGACGATATAGACCTAATAATACCATGAAGAATGATACAAGTCTCATTAAAATCCATGATCACATAACGAAGATATATCGACTTTTTTATCAAAAATCAGCCGCCCCCCAAATGCAAATGCGTTACATGGGCATGAAACGATCGCCAAAAAATAACCGATAGTATCGAAATTGTGACGTATGTTGCGAGCTGCCTTCTTATTTCGCAGACATTCACTTTCGCTCGCGGTACACTGTTATCGCACTGACACGACGAATCATGAATGAAAGTGAAAGCGAAAGTGAATGTCTGCGAAATAAGAAGGCAGCTCGCAACATACGTCACAATTTCGATACTATCGGTTATTTTTTGGCGATCGTTTCATGCCCATAAGTAGGAAAGCTGAATTGGGGGAGAGTGGAGAGGGGGGAGGGGACTGCCATGCAACGTTTGCAAAGGCAGTCTGGTTAGTCATCATGTATGATTCGCCACGCGAACTCTGGTATTTGTCTGTTTCATGTTGTCAGCTTATGTTTCCTTGTGTTCTTTTCTTTTTCTTTCCTTTTCTTTTTTTGTTTTTCAAATGGAGGTTCTCGAATATTTGTAGTAGTCTCATGTATTTAAACATATCCTTTTTCTTTCTTAGTTTCCTTTCTGGTAGGGGAGAGGGTCGTGAGGTTGTTTCATTAAAAATATTAATTTGCCAAAAGTTGATCCCTTTATCTGCAAGGTCGGAATTTATAGAGGGTCCCAAGCTCGTATATAGATATGGGTTTATTTCAAAAGAAAAAAGATGGATAATAAAGGAAACTTGTTTTCATGTAATTATCTCACACTAAACGTGAGGGGAATTAGAGATAGAAGCAAACGAGAAAAAATGTTTAATTGGTTTAGGTCAAAGTCTATAGATATAATATACTTACAAGAAACATATAGTACACCTGATATCGAAAAGAAATGGCAAGTGGAGTGGGGCGGGAAATGTATCTTTAGTCATGGTACAAGCCACAGTAAAGGAGTTTTGGTATTAATAAATAGCAAGTTAGACATTGAAATTAGTGACACTTGTGCAGACATAAATGGAAGATATGTATTGATTAGATGTAATATACAAGGTCAGAAGATGTTGCTAGGAAATGTTTATTTTCCTACTGGAAATAACGAAGGGGAGCAAATAAAATGTTTAATGGATTTAAGTGAGTTGTTGTATAGAAAAAATTTAGAAGGGAACCCAGTAGTTCTTGGAGGTGATTTTAATGTTATTAGAGACAAGAACTTAGATTATTTTGGACAAGTTTCAAAGAAGCAATCAAAATTCAGTAGCAAATTAGAAGAATTCATGGATGAATTTAAATTAAGAGATGTATGGAAAAATACAAATAAAGATAAAAAACAATATACTTATAGACAAGGGAATCCATTTATGCAAAGCCGTTTGGATTATTTCATTATATCAGAGAATTTAGAA
Source organism: Strongylocentrotus droebachiensis (assembly GCA_035222895.1). Taxonomy (NCBI): domain Eukaryota; kingdom Metazoa; phylum Echinodermata; class Echinoidea; order Camarodonta; family Strongylocentrotidae; genus Strongylocentrotus; species Strongylocentrotus droebachiensis. Next base: position 118,810 of record JAVYIG010002178.1, read on the forward strand.
CAGATAACATCTAAATGTGACATTATTCCCTCCTTAGCACCTGACCATTCAGCTGTTAATTTGGTTCTGCATGATAGAACGTCTGGAAAAATTCAGGGTAAAAGAGGTTATTGGAAGTTTAATAATAGCTTGGTAAATGATAGAGACTATGTTTTAAAGATGAAGGAAGAAATACAGACTTTAAAGAACAAAATGTTATCTGAGATAAAAGACAAGAGAGTATTATGGGACTATATCAAAATGGAAATACGAAGGTTTACAACTAAATTTTCAAAGAAAAAGGCAAGGGAAAGGAAGGAAAAAATAGAAAAGCTAGAAAAAGAAATTGAAGACTTGGAAGAGAATTTACTATCAATCAATAATGTACGTTATAAAGATATCCTTGAACAATTGAAAATTAAGAAACAACAACTAAGAGTTTTTTATGACTATATTAATGAAGGTTTGAAAATACGATCAAGGGCCTCATGGTATGAATGTGGAGAGAAGAATACAGCATTCTTTAAACAGCTCATGGAAGCAAATAGAAAGAAAAGTGTAATACAGAAATTAAACGTAAACGGAAAGATTGTTACTAAGGAAAAAGAAATTGTCGAGGGAATAAAACAGTTTTACAGTCAGTTGTATACAAAAATAGAAGTTGTACTAGATGGAGGTTTAGATTTTTTCCCTAGTAACCTGCCAAAATTGAACGAGACCCTAAGCGGTTTAGGTGAAGAAAAGATAGTAGAAAGGGAATGTATAGAAATATTAAAAAATATGAAATTAAATAAATCACCAGGAAATGATGGCTTAAGTGTAGAGTTTTATCTTAAATTTTGGCCGGTAATTGGAGATCTAGTCCTTGCATCTTTTAATGAAGCCTTTAAACATGGAGAACTATCAGCCTCTCAGAGACAAGCAGTTATCACCTTGATACATAAAAAAGACAAAGATTCAGACTTTATTAAGAATTACAGACCGATTTCTCTTTTAAATGTGGATTATAAAATGTTAACAAAGATACTTTCAAAGAGATTGCAAGAAATTTTACCTGATATTGTATCTTCTGATCAACTTGGCTATGTTAAGAATAGAAACATTGGAGAAGCCATAAGAATAATAGATGACATGATTTTTCATACTTCTTTTTATAAGGAAAATGCTTTTTTGATGGCCTTAGATTTTGAAAAGGCATTCGACTCCGTTTCTCATTTTTTTCTATACAAAGTTTTAAATTCATTTGGGTTTGGACCATTGTTTTGTAAATGGGTGAATATACTTTATACTAATACTGAAAGTTGTGTTATAAATGGAAACGCATCAACAGGTTATTTTAAGGTTGAAAGAGGAATTAGACAAGGATACCCATTATCTCCATACTTGTTCATTTTATGCATTGAAATTTTAGCTCATATGATTAGAAATAATCAATTGATAAAAGGAATTTGTTTTGGAAATACAGAAATAAAGCAAGTATTGTATGCTGATGATATAACACTCTTCATCAAAGATATGAGTTCAGTAAAGGAAATAGAACACGTTTTAGAAGGTTTTTATAAAATATCAGGATTAAAGTTAAACAAGGATAAGACATATATTCTGCCCCTGGGCCCACAGGTGTCTAATAATACATTTCCATTTGGGAAACTCGTAGATGCTGTTAAAATATTAGGTGTTTATTTTTCAGTTCATGTAGATACCAAGGAAAAAATGAATTATAAGGAAATATTGAGCAAAATTAAAAAACTACTGACGTGGTGGAAACAGCGTGACCTAACTTTAATGGGTAAAATTCAATTGATGAAAGTATATGGATACTCTAAATTGACATATGTAACATCACTAATGCCAGTTCCAGAGTGGGTATACAAAGAAATGGAAGTAATATGTTTTGATTTCTTGTGGAGAGGTAAAGATAAAATTAAAAGAAATACAATGATGTTAGACTATCAGCAGGGTGGGCTCAAAATGATGAATTTTAGGTTGTTTGTAAAAGCACAAAGAATAATGTGGATAAAAAGGCTTGTAACAGGAACTCATGATATCAAATGGAAACAATATTTTAAATATTTAATGAGACCGATAGGAGGTAATTTAATATTTTATTGCAATTATTGGAGAGATACAGTGAAACTTATGTTACCTTCCTTTTATCAGAATCTTCTGAAAGCATGGATAGATATGAAAGAATATGTTAAAACAGAAGAGAGATACAAAGGGAATGAAATATTGTATAATAATAATTTTATTCAACTAGAAGGTCAAACCTTATTTGAGGAAACTTTGTTTTTAAAAAATATATATCGACTTCATCACATTTGTGAAGAAAATGGAGAATTGAAACCTGAAGCTCATTTTATAATGTTAGGTTTGAGCAGAGTGGAAATTGATAAAGTAAACAAAATTTATAAAGTAGCCCCTTATGAATGGAAACAAAATGTTCAACCTTTAAGAAAGTCAATTCACACTGGCTTTAGTTTAGAATTTATTTTTTCAAAGAAAGTGTTTACATTTGAAGATTTAACTGCAAAAATGGTATACAAGAGTCAAATTAAAAAGAATGTAGAAACAAACTCTGCAGGCGGCAATTTAATGACACTTTACAATATTCCAAGAAAAGAAGTAGAAAAGATATATGTTCAACCAAGGATGTGTACCTTAAGTAGTAAACTGCGAGAATTTCAGTTCAAACTATTGCATAATATTTTATATACAAATCATCATTTACATAGATTCAGGTTCCATGAAAATGGTTTGTGCTCATTTTGCAAAAATTTTGAAGAAACTTATCAACATGTATTCTTTGAATGTAATACAATAAAGGAAGTCTGGGGGAAATGTGGAGATAGATTTAATTTACCAATTCTGAAGAAATTATCCTGGAAACAAATTCATATAGGAATAGATGACACTACTATTAAAACAGAGCAATTATTGAACCACATTTTGATTTTGATTAAATATATGATTTTCCATAGTAGAGAGAAGGGAAGCCCTCCAAAAACAAAAGAAATAGAATATAGATTGTTGGAAAATAGAAATGAAGAGAAAAAACTTTCAATGGAAAGAGACACACTTTCAATTCATTTAAGGAAATGGGAAGCTTTGGAAAGTTTAGAATAAATGTTTTCATTTTTTTTTTTTTTTCTTAATATACAACTTCCTGGCCCTCTCTTCTCTCCTTTTTTTTTTTTTTTTTTTTTTTTGTTGTTGTTGTTGTTGGTGTGTGTTTTGTATACTGTTGTACTTGTTATGTATTTAAATGTTGTGTGGGGCGGGGGGGGGGGGGGGTAGTAGGTGTTTTGTAGCTTTTCTCTTTTTTATATATATATATAATTTTGTTTGTCTCTAAAGGAAATGAAGAGGTGTAACTTTTGTATGTAAATGTAAAAGATCATTGGCAATTTATAAAAACCTATGTTAAATTATTTTGTTATTTTTGTATCCAATGTTATAAATGTACAATTTTTCTTTGAGAGAAACGAATAAAAACCTATGAAAACAAAAAAAATGTAACGCATTTGCATTTGGGGGGCGGCTGATTTTCGATAAAAAAGTCGATATATCTTTGTTATGTGATCATGGATTTTAATGAGACTTGTATCATTCTTCATGGTATTATTAGGTCTATATCGTCAGCTAAAAAAAAATCCTGGGGTGGACTATCCCTTTAAATTAGTAATATCGCCTCGTGGAATTACCAGCGTTAAACGTCTGAAAAGATTTCTAGAAGGGGCGTCTACAATTTGAGCTGCAATTGCGGATCCAACGCCTGACGGGCGTTGGTTTAAAACTGTGTACTGATGAATGTGGGCGTGTGCGTTCGTGGGGGCGTGCTCTCGTCTACCGTATCGAACCGAGGACACCATAAGGGCTGTACATTCGTTTAGAGAACCCGAAGCAGAGCGAGAAGGTTCTCTGTTTCGGCACTCCTTAAAGAGACATAGAGAGTAAAACAACGTTTCATCTGATATAAAAAGCATTGCTGTAGGCCAAATAATATCGTCTTGCAAATACAGTAAAGAGACCCTACTTCGCCATATTTACGACGTCGTCTGCTCCCCAAGGAAGCTACCATTTTGTCGAAATTCCCCTTAAAAAACTTCCGGGTTGTGACGTATCGCAAGGAGAACTGATGTAGCGCGCGTTGTGCGCGTTATATGCAATTCACTTCAAACATGGTGTATTGCCAAGTGTTTTGTGAAATAATTGTTCCTCGAAAACCAATGGGAAATCAACGGTATCCAGACCAACACCATCGCAATGAAATATTCAAGCTATATAGGTAGCAGCTCTGAAGGTTGATAAATTTCTGGACAAAAAGTACAATTACGACAGAAAAAGCAATGTGATATGCAGTGATCATTTTATGTACGTACGCAATACCGGTCGAGTCCATGCGATACGTCACAGAACGGGCCGTGCGCAAACAAGATGGCAACGTACTGAAAACTCTCTTAGCCGCGAATGACGAAGGATTCTGTATGATGTATGATGTTTTATTTTTTTCATACAATGTTTTAAATGGCCTACAAACTATAATAAACATGTAGTTTGAGGTTAATTCCCCTTTAAAATGGTTAAATTGCAATGCCCTATCATATACGATTAGCAACTTAAGGTCCTCCGTTTCCATTTAAAGAGAGGGTCCTCGGTTATGCAAGAAATGTCATATTTTCATCTGGGTGTATGTGTGTGTGTGGATTTGTGTTATTTAACGGTTGAAAAAATTATTAGCCGTATACCTGCATGTACAAAAAGAGGGGACGTACAAACGACCCATGCACACCTCTTGATCAATCACTCATGGGAAAAAGTTACAAATTCGAAGAAAAATCTCAAGATTGTTAACATATCTCGGGTTACATTGCTACAGACTTGACCCTCTTCTGTCCATGAGAATAATATATATAAAAAGAGGAGAAATCGATTTCCAAGCCCCGGGCACAAACTCCGGCTAATGAAAACACGATCGGTGTTGCATTATGAATCCGACGTCAAAGCATTGCTTAAGGCCCTGAGAAACCATTTCTGTTCTTCAAGTCAAACTGGTATGGATCTAGATCTACAAATGTCTTACTGTCTGCCGTCTGAATTCGGTATGGATTGACAGTTCCTGTAGTGGAATCGTGCATATCTGGGTTCTTATTCAAGGTCTCGCACAGAGTGAAGGTAGAAATATTCCAGTTATTATTTCATCGTGAATGTCATTATTTTATTTCGTATCTCAGTCATACATCATAACAATTTGTTTAATTTACGTTAAATTGGTTTCAACATGTTCAGAAAATGATATTCAATCATAGATTCGACAGGATGGGCCGAATTTGTCTAGTTCTAATTATTCTCTGCAAACTGTTTTATTTCCACGCCAACCTTAGTTTATTTGTGAAGTCTCGGTAAAAACCTATGAAAGCTAGGTTGTTGATACGCAGCTCAATTTCCATCAGCTCCTGGAAAATGTATATTGTCTTCCTATAAATGATTCACAATACTTAGACTTATTAAAACCCCTTTAGGGGTATTAAAGTAGTCACCTAGCCTTTCTAAGTACATCCCATAGACGTGGGCATAATACAAAAAACACGAAGCAAAGTACTTTGATGTTCAATCGTCCCGTAATGCTGACAGGTTGATATATTATGTGATGGTGCTTTTGAAACAGACATCCTTACAATATACTTTGTATATTGATTTCGTATCGTCGTGATCGTTGTAATGATGACATTTATGTTCCATAGTAGAGGAAATTAATAGACAGACTTTGATGTGGAACGTGATATGATTATTATATCAAATATTACAATAGACTTTCAATGGTCTTTGGTATTGATTTAGTATCACTGTCATGATTCCATGTGTATTTTAATGATGAGAAGAATTTAAATGAGTTTCATTGATGCGAAACATGATATTAGATATTACTATTTAATATGACTTATTCGAATACAGTAATTTGATAATACGTGTCCTCATTAAATTTCTAGGAGACTTTTATATCGCGGTTGAATAATTTTCTGGGAAAAATGACATTATTTATCCCATGGGTATTGTCCAATTTCCAGTATGGTGAAGTCAACTTCACCATGTGCATACATTATAAATAACTTCATTAGATACAGTTATCATGAATTGCGGCTGAGTAATTTAATGGACAACAGTCGTAACCCACTAGCCTTTTCATATTCAGAACAGTAGTAAAAATAGTTTAAGCGATGTAGATAGCATCGTATATACATGTTCAGTCATTTGATAATGATACACAACGTTAGTAAACACTCTTGTATCATTCTTTAAGAATTGGATAACGATGTTTATACCAACAGTTATGTTGAGGATTGATTGAACCATGTATCTCTCTCGATGTCTGGCATTACACAAGGGCTAGATGTAATCGAATGTTGGGAGAGGACATTAATGAAAAAAGAAAACCTTGGATTAATTTTTAACGAAGACATTAAACTATTTTGCTCAGAGTTACGCAGTTTCTGGTCATGTAAAAACATTACGAAGAGGCCGGAAAGTTAATATTTGATATGAGAATAGGTGTATATACTCTGGCTTACTTGTTATTCCTAGGGTAAACACAAAGTGGGGGAGCGAACCTTCGTTCATGCTGGGCTAATATGGAATACTCTCTCTCAATGGAATAAAAATGGCACTTCTGTTGTGTTAAAAAATAATCTTAAGAAATATCTGTTTAATTTAGCCTATAATTGATTACCATTACCTTTTATGTCCGTTCCTCTCCTATTGCACTTTTATATATATTTATCATGTATTTCATCTTTTGCACAAGTTGCGCCTTGAGCATTTGATTGTCAAGTGGATTTATCGCCTTAAAAATCTCATGTAGTATTATTATTAT
>JAVYIG010002178.1:125859-265798 GCA_035222895.1 Strongylocentrotus droebachiensis
TATCTTTTGTATAATTAACGAAAGGGTTTTGGATTTTCTACATTGCCCTTGAATTGACCTTCCAAAGTGCTCACGACTACGTTTTAGGTATACAATATTTGAATAGATGGAATAGAGGCTTAGAGGAAGAAAGAAATCGAAAAATCAGTTAAACGGGTTGTCATCTTTTTTCCGCGGAAAATATAAACATTGAATAGAAAGTCGTAACAATTACATGTTTACAAGTTTGATAAGCAAAAGACAAGCATGCAAACGAGTATGATCCAGATTAACTAAATTCTTGCCAATCAAATGTTTCAATACTGTTTATTATAATGCTGAGGATAAAACCGAGCAAGCGTTTACGTTGGTTCATGTAAAAACGCTCACATCATCATTCTATTGGTATAAATAAATATGTGACAAATTCGGTAGGAGCAATGGATTCATGTGCGATGAAATGTAGAGTCAAGTAAATCGGTGAACATTACAGTTACAGTTTGTTTTTGCGATTGCCGTGACTATTATCCTCTATGTTGAAAGAGGAAGTTGCATCATGACAATAAACAGTAATAAAATCCGTGATTTCTCATGTGACGTAAAGATGATTGAATATTGACCTATATTCGTGGTCTTGAGAGTTACATTTCATTGAAGATAAGTGGCCAAAGTATACATATTTTCTTTATGATTCATTGTAAGTATACTTCAAGGGAAGTGGAGATGGTGCACATTTTGCGTGGAAGCTTGAAACAAAGTGACAAGTGGGTTATTAATTCTAGAAATATTAATGACATGTACATATCCATATAATGCGCTATATCAATATAGCCTAGGATATAATATTATGTTTTTAAATATTATCACACACAACATCCGCTTAATATCTTTGTATAATAATAATCGGAAGTGTTCTTTCAATAAGCCAGTTCACGGTTGCAGTCTGAGCATGAGCAGATAAAGGTCATTGCAGAACAAATTTTGAAAAACACGGAGACTAAATACTGGATACATGCTCATGAAAGTTATGTAATCATTATTAATTTATGCACAAGCAGTGCACTCCATGGTACACAGGTGGAAGTATTCTTTGAAAAGGGGAAACAAAGGCTATTTATTTAGCACCTCCATCGCTGTATGAATGATTATTTTAAAATGTACAAAGTGGGACCTCTTCATGTTTTGAAGATATGTGGATATTCGGGGTCATTGCAGCCATGTGCTAACCGTGAACTGGTATATTGGAGACTGGCAGGAAGGAAGCATGGAAGCTTTGATGTTGTTTAGACAGGGGTCACTTTTCCGAGGAAACATGATTGAAGATAAATGAGGGGGGAAAGTAGTCCTTAAACTTCTGATTTCAAACTCATTCATGATTAAAAGCTAGGTGATATCGACTAGAGCCTTGAAGACATCCCATGTCATCTGTCGCCTGAAAATGCTTATCTTTAAGATGGAACCTACAGCGGTTTGACCGCAAATAAATACTCGAATCCATTATCTCAGTTCACTGCTCATTCTAGTAAATATCGGCGGGGTTAGAAATCCGAATCGATTGTCAAAATGGCGGATATCTTCCAAGTCATTATTTTCAACCTTTGAAAGTGATATCGATTCGAGCTATTTGGAAGAAATGGTGAGGTGAGCCGAGGCCGATAACTAGGGATCAGAGGTAAATTGTATATAAGTAGGAGAAAGAGAGAAGGGGAAAAGAGAGGGGGAGGGAGAGAGAGAGAGAGAGAGAGAGAGAGGGAGAATGGGGAGGGAGTAGATAATAAAAAGAGAATGAGAAAGTGAGTGAGATTTGTTGGTCTAGTGGATATGTCACCGGACTGTGGATGGGGTGATTCGCAATTAATCTCCAACTGTACCATTCTCCACTAAGGTAGAGTATAGAGTACCTGGTAGAAATTTATTTCTTTAATGCTTTGAGCGCCTTAGGACAGCTGGGCTAAAGCCAAAGTAAAATTATTCATTCGCTAAAATTGAAAAAGAGGCATGAGACCATGAGACAGACGATTTCGTTTTACTTTAATGCACTATTCACAGTGGCGGATCCAGGGGGGGGGGGGGGGGGGGGGGAGGGGTGCACAGGGGGCACGTGCCCCCCGGCCAAAAAAAATGTTAAAATCAGCCCAAAATTCGCCCAAAATGTACTGAAAAATAGGGGCGTGTCCCCTCCCGGCCAAAACAAATTTATTAAAAAAATTATTTTAAAAAAATAAAAAAATATGCCAATGGCTGACCTAAAAATGTGACGTTACCCCCCCCCCCCCCCCACCCAACGGAGCAAAATGTCAAATTAAAAAATTTTGTGACTAAAAAAAAAAAAAGTGTCCTCCCCCCCCCCCCCCCCCCCCCCCCCCCCCCCCCGCCCCCCCCCCCCCCCCCCCCCCCCCCCCCCCCCCCCCTCCGCTTATTCAGCGGCTGGCTGAGTCGTTGCGATTTTTTGGGGGGACTAAAAATATATATATATGTTCTCTTTCCCACCATGTGCCCCCCCCCCCCCCATGTGCCCCCCCCCCCCCCCCCGGCAAGAAATTCCTGGATCCGCCCCTGATTCACGTGACAAACTTTCTAAACTTTTGTTGCGCGCGCATCCTAACTATTGTTGACGTAGATGCAAACGCGATACATGGTTTACAATGCGCATGCGCGCAGCTCTGGTAACCACGCACTGTCCATAAACAGTTTTTATGACAATCTCTGTTCATATCTCTTTCTTGATATTTTGATTCAGGAGTTTTGAGCTATTTTCGGAAATTCTGTCGGAATTCTTTTGTTAATTTTCAAAATGGGTTCTGCTCAATCCAGACCCCGATCTTTGTCTTTCGAGGAGAAAGTTGAAGATCATTCTGAGACCACAAAGACCTGTTGTTGGACAGGAATCAGGAAATTATTCTCCAAGAGCAAGAGGGTAAGGAAAAATGTTGGAAGAATGTCCCCCATTTTAGTTTTATAGAATTGTTGACGTATCCTCTGTTTGATGGTCCAAAAAAAGCAGTTCTTCCTCCTTCCGTCCTAATTAGGGCCATTCGGTCAAGATTTGTTGCCCTATGTTTATCAATAATTTTTGTTATTACACCGTTGATAATAGCGTCATTCCGTCATCAAACGTGTATGATTTTGATTATAGTTTGAATTCAATCTGTATCTTTTGATAGTCAGGCAAAATATAGAAAAAATCATTAACATACCATGTACATGTAGATTGTTTCGGAAAATTACCAAGTAGAAGGGGGAATGTAACCGGCGATTATATATTTAAAAACAAAAGAAGAAGATGTAGAAGTTTAGAGAATTTGATTTGAATAAGAAACTAACAGCTACATGTAAGTCGAATATTATTAATGCGATGCCTTTCATTATCAATGAAAGACCTCTAGTTCTACGATTTTGAGGTGATTTAGACAAACTGAAATAGAGAGGTTCCCTTATAGTTATTAGTTACATTTTTTTTGTCGTTAAGAGACAGAGAGAGAGAGAGAGAGAGAAAGAGAGAGAGAGAGAGAGAGAGAGAGAGCGAGAGAGAGATGTGAGCTGTGCACCCACTGAGAGGTTTAGACTCGATGATATTTTTGTTGTTGTCTTCTCCCTTATTATGCTTAAATCATCAATGTTCTTCACACAAGCGTGGAGGTGTACTTCTTTTTATTATACGATAACCAGAAGGCTTATCAGTTTTCGACCAAGCAAAAGAAAGACAACAATCTATATACAATTATTTCAGTATTTTTCAAATTATATAGCCCCGATGTATAATTAATAACATTTTGTGGTATTTATTTAATAGTCCAAATTTATGGCAATGCACGTGATGGAAGACGAAATGGACAGTGACGACGACAACGATAATGTCATCCTTGTCGATGTTTCCAGCAAGCCATCTGCTGCTTCCCTCCAATCAGCCACTGCCGTCGAGCCTACTAGTAGTAGGGACCTTCAGAAATCTTGGTCTGCCCCTGCTGTACTTGGCCAAGATCGCCACCAGGCCATGATGCCAGCAGCACTGAGCAAGGTCGAGGACGAGGACGAGCTGCCCTCTACGTCCTATCCGAAGGATGTGAGGGTATCCTCCCAATGCTTTCTGTTCTACCGTAAGTTGCACAAGGACGTGTCTATTTTTTAAATTTTGTATCTTCAATGTTGTAATCATTCAATTTGGAGAAAGGTGTCAGAAATAACTGTATTAAATGTATAACAGTTGACGATAAGATAAGACATACATGTACATGTAATAACATAAACTTGATGGTTAGGTTTAAAAACAGATATAAGTAGATGGGATAGAAGCAGAATAAACAGATGAAACAAAAATGAAAGGGATGAGAAATAGATATTTTAACTTAAAAGAGAAAAGGGCTTATTTGAAATCGAATCTTACGATTTGACTCATAAAAGATCAATACATCAACGATGAGGAGAAGGATGACGAGTCGGTGACATCCGACATCGAGTGCAGGGATGAGGTTGGTGATGATGCCGATGTCGAATCCAACGCTGATGATACGACCCCAGTCCCTGGCCTTGTGTATTCTGAGGATGAATGTAAGTATTTTGTGAAAAAATGTTTCAAGAGACGAGGAAAATGATAGTTATAAAGACTTTCTACTGAGTAGGAAAAGGAGAAGAAAAAGAAAATAGTTTTTGGTATGCTATAGCATTTCATGTTTAGAATACGAGGATAGCATTGACAGAAAAATATAAAATTGAATACGAAAACTAGGAAAGATATAATAGGAGTAGATAAGTGGTGGGGATAATTAAGGGAGAGAGAGAGAGAGAGAGAGAGAGAGAGAGAGAGTGTGAGAGAGAGAGAGAGAGAGAGAGAGACAGAGAGAGACAGAGAGAGACAGAGAGAGAGACAGAGAGAGACGAAGAAAATATACATGTACATTTGTTTGTTTCTTTGATGTCTATTATTCCAGCATATCATTTATTTTGATGAGCAAAAGAAATAATATCTAAACTACATTTTAAAATAATTTCATGGCCATACTTAGATAGTTGATTCTATTTCGTGTTTCTTCTTTAAATAAAAGACACCGATGATGATTGCAGTGTTGATCAGGAAGAGAAGGAGGAGATCGAGATCAAGGATGCAATCGAATCGTCCAGTGAGGATGAGACCAGCTCACATACTGACCAGATCGTGATGGTCAAGAGACGTGACCTTCTTCGTATGACCAAGGCCAAGGTCATGTACCAGACAGGTGAGATGAATATCCCTTTTTTTTTGGGGGGGGGGGGGTTCTTTTCTTATGTTTTATTGTTGTGTTTTTATTTTGTATTTATTTTTTCAAAGTACATGTATAATTTCTATATTTGATCAATAGTTATCAAGGTATGTATCAGTTAAATGTTTATATTTAAAAAAAAGTCTCACCTTTGAGGGTATAGTGATTATATAATCACACTTTCACCTTTCTCTCTCTCTCTCTCTTATTTCAGTTAGATATTTATTCAATATATCACCTTTGAAGATAGTGATTGTAAACTCTCACTTTCACACCCCCTTCCCCTTTCGTCACTTTCTCGAAAGTCACATTCATCCATATCACCCAACCATATCAATATAGAACCAAGACGAACGAAATTTTTGGAACATCGAGAAAAGCAGATTTTTAGTTCTGAAGATCAATTCTTTATTATTTAAGAGACCTTGGCAAAATGGTTTCATTTACATGTCATGTGTTCCTCCTTTATAATATGTGCCGACAACAGTGACATATTGTGTACATTGACATTGTGTATAGCGTTGAATATGATGATGGTGTTTGTTTGTGTGTTTGTTCGTTCGCTTAATTTCCAAATTCCGTTTTAAATACTTTTGTTGTTACTGCTGTGTACAACTGTAGGTGTAAAACTAATTACTTAATCAAACTTTGTGTTATTTACCTTAAAATTCTCCGAAATACATGTAGATGACGATGACAGCAGCTACCCGTCTAGTGGACTATCAGGTAAGTTTTAAACGGCCCAATCCACTACAAATTCCGATCACCAGTTTATACTGCTGTGTATTTCATTATACAGTCAAACCTGTCTATAGCGACCGCCCAATGGAATCACAAAAAAGTAGTCTTGTAGACAGGCAATCTTTGTAGACATGTTCCTTTAGTACATGTATCAATGAGAAATCATTTCAAGGAAAAAAAAAATGTGGACTTTGTAGACAGGTGGTCACTAAAGCAGGTTTGAATTTAACTGGAAACAAAATAAAGGAAAAAAATCTCGTAATCGGCAGGATTCGAACCTGCGCGGGGAGACCCCAATAGATTTCTAGTCTATCGCCTTAACCGCTCGGCCACGATTACCTTGATATCTTAATAACGGTCGTTGGCACCTGGTTCATTATTGCTGATTAAACAGAATATTAATCTGTATGTTGATGGTGCTTACGTTTCACTATCCAAATAATATGGATAGTGAAATATATGGATAGTGAAACATTATGGATAATGAAACATTATGGATAGTGAAACATATATTTGTCCCTTTAATTATCTTTTATCAATGCAGAGGAGAAGAGCAACATCGAGGAAAGCAGATTTCTATACCTCTGATGAACATTTTTTAAAGTATTTAATAGACATTGGCAAAATGGTCGCATTTACAATGTTATTGTTCCTCTTTTTATTGTGTGGCAACAGTGATATTTAGTGCACATTGGCATTGTGGTAGTGTTGAATAGCATGTAATGTTTGTTTTTGTATTAGTTTTTCTGCCTAATTTCTATCTATCTTTTATTCAATGAATTCATTATGTTGTCGTTACTGCTATAGGTGTAAACTGATTCATTAAATATGTGTTATTTACCTAATTTTTTTCCTAAATATAGATAAAGATAACAGCAGCTACCTGTCTAGCCGACTCTCAAGTAATGAAGGTAAGGAAATATAGTCAAACCTGTTAGCGACCGCTCAAGGGAATCACAAAAAGTGGTCTTTGTAGACAGGTTCCTTTAATAGTACATGTTTTAATAACAAACAATTTTCAAGAGAAACAAATTAAAGAATGTGGTATTTCAAGACAGGTGGTCATTAAAGCAGGTTTGATTGTAATTAGAAAAAAAATCTCGTAATCGGCAGGATTCGAAAGTGCGCGGGGAGACCCCAATAGATTTCTAGTCTATCGCCTTAACCGCTCGGCCACGATTACCTTGATATTTGATAAATTGTCATTGACATCTGTCTCATTATGGCTAATTAAACAGAATATTAATTTGTTTGTTGATGATGCTCACGTTTTACTATCCAAATATATGGATAGTGAAATATATGGATAGTGAAACATATGGATAGTGAAACTGAATTCATTTTGTTTTCAATATTTTTGTCATTACTGCTGTACGTGTAAACTGATTCATCAAATTGTGTGTTATTTACCTAAAAATTATCCTAAATATAGATGAAGATAACAGCAGCTACCTATCTAGCGGACTCTCAGGTAATGAAGGTAAGGAAATACAGTCAAACCTGTCTATAGCGACCGCTCAAGGGAATGACAAAAGTGGTCTTTGTAGACAAGTTCCTTTAGTACATGTACATGTTTCAATGTGAAACCATTTTCAAGGGCAACAAACAATGTGGACTTTGTAGACAGAGGGACACTGAAGCAGGTTTGATTGTAACTGGAAGAATAAAAAAAAAATCTCGTAATCGGCAGGATTCGAACCTGCGCGGGGAGACCCCAATAGATTTCTAGTCTATCGCCTTAACCGCTCGGCCACGATTACCTTGATATCTAAATATTGGTCGTTGGCACCTGTCTCATTATGGCTAATTAAACAGAATATTAATCTGTTTGTTGATGGTGCTTACTTTTCACTATCCAAATATATGGATAGTGAAACATATGGATAGTGAAACATAATGGATAGTGAAACATATATTTTGCCCTCTAATTATCTTTTATTACTGCATAACAGAAAAGCAATTAAGATCGAGGAAAGTAGATTGCTAACTCTGAAGAGCGTTTCTTTTAATTATTTGAAAGACATTGCAAAATGGTTGCATTAACATGTTATTGACACTATGAATATGACGGACAAAGAAAGAGGACAAAATATACAATTCCTCAAGTAGCTAAAGGAACATCCCTTCACTGATATTATGTAAAAATGTAGAACAGGTGTCACATGCATATTCACCTGTTTTACTCATTTGTACATAATAGCAGTGAAGGGATGTTCCTTTGTCTACCTGAGGAACTGTATATTTTGTCCTCTTACTTCGTCCGTCATGTTCATAGTGTGATCTTCTTTTTGTTGTGTCGACAACAGTGATATTTTGTGTACATTGACATCGCTGTATAGTGTTGAATAGGATGTTACGTTTGTTTGTGTATTCATTTTTCTGCTCAATTTCTATCTATCTTTTATTTTAATGAATTCATTTTGTTTCCAATATTTTTGTCGTTACTGCTATAGGTGTAAACTGATTCATTGTATATGTGTTATTTACCTAAAAATTATCCTAAATATAGATGAAGATAACAGCAGTTACCTGTCTAGCGGACTCTCAGGTAGTGAAGATAAGGAAATACAGTCAAATCTGTCTATAGCGACCGCTCAAGGGAACCACAAAAGTGGTCTTACAAGTTTCTTTAGTACATGTACATGTTTCAATGAGAAACCCTTTTCAAGAGAAGCAAAAAATGTGGACTTTGTAGACAGGTGGTCACTAAAGCAGGTTTGATTGTAATTAGAAAAAAAATCTCGTAATCAGCAGGATTCGAACCTGCGCGGGGAGACCCCAATAGATTTCTAGTCTATCGCCTTAACCGCTCGGCCACGATTACCTTGATATAAGTTGGAAGGTCGTTGGCACTTGCTTCATTATGGCTAATTAAACAGAATATTAATCTGTTTGTTGATGGTACTTACGTTTCAATATCCAAATATATGGATAGTGAAACATATGGATAGTGAAACATATATTTTGCCCTCTAATTATCTTTTATTACTGCATAACAGAAAAGCAAGATTGAGGAAAGCAGATTTTTACCTCTGATGAACGTTTTTTCTAATTATTTAATAGACATTGGCAAAATGGTTGCATTTACAAGTTATCGATCCTCTTTTCATTGTGTCGACAAGAGTGATATTTTGTGTACATTGACATCTATCGCAGTAGAGTTGAATAGGATGTAATGTTTGTTTTTATATTTAGTTTTTCTGCTTAATTTCTATCTATCTATTATTGTAATAAATTAATTTTGTTTCCAATAAATGTGTCATTACTGATGTAGGTGTAAACTTATTCATCAAATTGTGTGTTATTTACCTAAAAAATTATCCTAAATATAGATGAAGATAACAGCAGCTGCCTGTCTAGCGGGCCCTCAGGTAATGACGTCACCAGTGACGAAGAGGCGACCTTACTGGATGATGGTGTTTGGGTTGATGACATCACAGCCATACTTTTAATCTCCCTAATCTGGACCTTCATCCGCAAACATTTCTATGGCATTTACGAGGCCGGGCTCCAGTTCGTCCACGATATCGTGATGGGGAAGGAGGATGAAATGGACACTGACGAGGAGAGAGCCGTGGTCGTCCGTGGGAAGACAGGAGATCGTACTCCCCAAGGTTCGTTCATAATTATGATGAACTATTGAAGAAGACGGAGAAGAAAAAGAGAAAAGAAGAAGAAGAAAAATCTATACAATAACCCCCAAAATAACATTCAACTGGAAAGTAAACACCCCCGCCCCTAAAACGCGCATGATATATTATACTCTCTTTATCATGTTTGTTCTTACATTTTTACTTCTTTTTAAAGTTGGGCCTATTATTTATAATTATATTGACCTTTCCTGCAATCCTCGTACTGTCATATTCTGAAACTTCATGGAACTTCAAGGATCGCCTGAACGCCGGGCATCCTTGAATATAACTATGCCGTCAGCGTCTACACAAAAAAAAGGTTGTACGTTTTAAACGGCCCAACCCCCTCCAAATTGTATACAGCGTATTTCATTATACAGTACGTCCCAGAAAAAAAACGAAACCGAGAATTATCGATGTTTTATCATAACTTAAACACATTTATAAAAGGACACATATTTGGAAAGCTTAGACCCTTCTCTTTCAGTTGATGCAACTCATATAATACATATTTCACGCATGAGTGATTAAAATAAATTTGAAGAGAGGAAACCAAAAAGTCATTTGGCGGACGGTATCTGAATTTCAAAGACAAAAACATATTTCTAAAAAGTTGAGTTTATGACCTTTCCTATGACACCTCAATCAGGAAAAATGAGCAAGGAATGACAAAGTTCTGTTTGTTTGAAGTAGTGCTTACACTTCCATTATTTTATCAAACGAATTCGTTCTCACTAGCTGCCTGCCGTAGCAACAGGCATAAGTGACAACAGACTAAACTCCGTATCGTTGACAATCAGCCATGCATGGAGTCTTTCGTCTACGGCTGTTTGTCAACTCTGTTTGTTGTCATTCCTTGCTCATTTTTCCTGATTGAGGTGTCATTATGAAAGGGCAAAAACTCAACTTTCTAGAAATGTGATTTTCTCCTTGAAACTCAGATACCATCCGCCAAATGATTTTTTGGTTTCCTCTCTTCAAATTGATTTTAATCACTAATGCGTGAAATTATGCATTTTATGAGTTGCATCAAATGAAAGAAGAGGATCTAAGCTGTACAAATATGTGTCGTTTATTTATTATAATAATGATTAAGTTATGATAAAACATCGATAATTCTCGGTTTCATTTTTGTTCATCTGGGACGCACTTTACAATCAAACCTGTCTCCAGCGACCGCCCAAGGGAATCACAAAAAGTGGTCTTTGTAGACAGGTGGTCAGTAAAAAAAAAATCTCGTAATCGGCAGGATTCGAACCTGCGCGGGGAGACCCCAATAGATTTCTAGTCTATCGCCTTAACCGCTCGGCCACGATTACCTTGATATGGAAAATTGGCCGTTGGCACCTGCTTCATTATTGCTAATTAAACATAATATTAATATGTATGTTAATGGTGCTTACGTTTCACTATCCAAATATATGGATAGTGAAACATATGGATAGTAAAACATATATTTTGCCCTCTAATTATCTTTTATTACTGCATAACAGAAAAGCAAGATCGAGGAGAGCAGATTTTTACCTCTGAAGAGCGTTTTTTTAATAAAATTATTTTAAAAAAGACATTGGCAAAATGGTTGCATTTACATGTTATTGATCCTCTTTTTGTTGTGTCGACAACAGTGATATTTTGTGTACATTGACATAATCGCAGTAGAGTTGAATAGGATGTAATGTTTGTTTTTGTATTAGTTTTTTCTGCTTAATTTCCATCTTTTATTCAATGAATTCATTATGTTTCCAATATTTCTGTCGTTTTTGTGTAAACTGATTCATTACATTTTGTGTTATATACCTAAAAAATTATCCTAAATAGATGAAGATAACAGCAGCTGCCTGTCAGGTAATGACGTCACCAGTGACGAAGAGGCGACCTTACTGGATGATGGTGTTTGCGTTGATGAGATTAAAGCCATTTTTGTAATCTCTCTGATCTGGACCTTCATCCACAAAAATGTCTATGACATCTACGAGGCCGGGCTCCAGTTCGTCGACGATATCGTGATGGGGAAGGAGGATGAAATGGACACTGACGAGGAGAGAGCCGTGGTCGTCCGTGGGGAGACAGGAGATCGTACTCCCCAAGGTTTGTTTATAATTATGATATATTGAAAATTGAAGAAGAAGACGAAGAAGAAGAAGAAAGAAGAAGAAGAAGAAGAAGAAGAAGAAGAAGAAGAAGAAGAAGAAGAAGAAGAAGAAGGAGAAGAAGAAGAAGGATCTATTCAATAATGAAAAAAGCAACAACATTCAACTGGAAAGTAAGTACACCCCCGCCCCCTATAACGCGCATGACATAATACTCTCTTTATAATTTTCGTTCTTACACTTTTACTTCTTTTTAAAATTGGGACCTATAATCTAAATTTACTGACCTTTTCCCGCAATTCCCGTAGGCTATACTGTCATTGAATTTACTATGTCATCATCGTTTACAAAAAACAACATGTTTTGGGTTTAAACGGCCCAACCCTCTCCAAATGTTGACCACCAGTTTATACCGCTGTATACAGCCTATTTCATTATAACTGGAAGAAGAAGAAAACAAAAAAAAATCTCGTAATCGGCAGGATTCGAACCTGCGCGGGGAGACCCCAATAGATTTCTAGTCTATCGCCTTAACCGCTCGGCCACGATTACCTTGGTATCTGATCGACGGTAGTTGGCGTGTGTTTCATTATGCCTAATTAAACAGAATATTCATCTGTATGCTTCACTATCCACAATTATATTCTTGCAATTTCTTTACTGCAATAAAACTATATACATGTATAATATGTCACCCAAATTTTTGTTATTACTGCAGAGAAGAAAAGTATAATTTAATATAATTAATATGCACAATCACTCTTATCTATAAGGGAATCTACAATTTACAAGCCAATATTTGTTACTAGATTCCCTCATATTTCACTGCAAATATAATTATTATGTCAGTGTATTTCTGTATTTTATCCGACTCTTTTATTACTTTTAGGGCTTGATATCGTTGTATGTATTTTTTTTTAAAACCTTTGAAAGAACATTTTTTAATTCTTCTCTCCAATTAAATATGATCTTTGTAATGAATGTGAATGTGAAATACAAACTGATCTAATCTGGAAAGTAATTTGAAGACCAACTAAAAAAATAATGTATACATTTATGTTTAGTGATATCAAAATATACTATTCATAATGGTATAACTTAATTATCAAATACAATTTGATTCATTTTTATTTAAAGCGATTATTCCCTGTCATTCAGTCAACTATTTCAAATTCACTATCTTAATTAGGCCACCCAGAAATATATCCTGACTCCACATTTAATATCTGGGACTACATCCGCAAATATTGCGATAGTGTCTTCCAGACGGGGCTCCAGTTCATTGAAGATATCGTAATTGGGGAGGATGAGGATGAGATGGACATCGACGAGGAGAGTGCCGTGGTCGTCCATGAGGAGACAGAAGATCGTACTCCCAAAGGTTTGTTCATATAGGCCTAACACATTGAAGAAGAAGGAGGAGAAGGAGAAGAAGAAGAAGAAGAAGAAGAAGAAGAAGAAGAAGAAGAAGAAGAAGAAGAAGATAAAAAGAACAAGAGGAAGAGGAAGAGAAAGAAGAAGAAGAAGAAGAAGAAGAAATAAAAGAAAAGAAAAAAGAAAAAAAAAGAAAGAGAAAAAGACTAGAAAGAATAATCTATACAATGAATACGCAATACTATATAAATATAATAATATAAATAAATGTTAAGTGACAGAGATATACTCAATAATCAAATACCATTTTATTTATTTTTAATTAAAGCTATTATCCCTATTTTAAGCTCAATCAGACCCCCCAGAAAGACATCCTGACTTAACATTTAATGTTTGGGCTTACATCCGCAACGCTTGGGCTTACATCCGCAACGCTTGCGATAGCGTCTACCAGACGGGGCTCCAGTTCGTCCAGGATATCGTGATTGGGGAGGATGAGGATGAGATGGACGTCGATTAGGGGTGCACCGTTGTCGGTACTGAGGAAGCAGAAGATCACACTACCTCAGGTTAGTATATAAGTTTGAGAGGGTTCTAGGACAATTACCCTGCATGTCAGTTATGAAATCCCTTAGCCAACGAATATTTAATATATATTTGTTATCATACCATCAGTTAGTCAATGATTTCAATGAATTTCGTTTTTTTAATTAGGTTGCCCTGAGAGACAGACCGATTCTACATCCCTGGGGTCGTCTCATCAACAACATCAGCTTAAGCGTCTGTCGGTTCATCTATGACACCGTGAAGGAGGAGGAGGGAGAGGAGATGGTGGAGAAGGAGTAGGAGTAGTAGTAGTAGTAGTAGTAGTAGTAGTAGTAGGAAGAGGAAGTGGAGGAGGAGGAGGATAAGGAGAATAAGGGGGAGGTTAGCGTCGACGAGCATGGAGCAGTCACTGGGGAAACAGGAGATCTGACTCCCTAAGATTCGCTCAAAGGAGGGATGGACAAAGGAGAAGGAAATATAATGGGACGAGGATGATAGCAATGAACTTTATACAACTATCAGTCACCAAGAAGCTCCTTTGTGCTATGGTGAAAACAAAGATGGAAGCCCATAATCAGTGAGCATTCTCCCTACCCCCTTCATTGCTGATCGTGATACGGCTTTGTTTAAATTCAAATAGCTTATAAGTAAAAGTGGCCGGCAGTATATTGATATGATCATAGACTTTGATTTAA
This sequence comes from Strongylocentrotus droebachiensis, assembly GCA_035222895.1. Taxonomy (NCBI): domain Eukaryota; kingdom Metazoa; phylum Echinodermata; class Echinoidea; order Camarodonta; family Strongylocentrotidae; genus Strongylocentrotus; species Strongylocentrotus droebachiensis. The sequence goes on from JAVYIG010002178.1 coordinate 140,154, forward strand.
CATGTTTAAATCTAAGAACTTCCATTTGATTGGCTGATCTTTGCATATTTTACTCTTTTCGTTGTTCACATTATCGTTCTTAATGTTCTATATTTGAAATATAAAAATAAAATGAAAAAAATATCAAATTCATCTTATTGAAATATACACTATAATTGCTGTAATACCGCCCTCTCTATCATGTCCCTGGTCTATGCAAGCTTTCAAAAACTGTAAGAGAAAACATGAACAAGTTCGTAATCCCAACTCTGCTTTTTTATTTTTATTTGAACAGTGAAATAGCAGCACAAGCGAGCCGCCATCATCACCAGCCCAGTACCCTGCAAATCGGCTACATCACAGTAAAGAGACAATGCATGAATGATATTGGAATGCATCTCAAATTTATTCCTACGTAATAAACGCGGTGATGGGGATCATAATGATGGTACATGTATCATCAAGGTCATCTGTTGCAACGGCGGAATAAAGATGAGGAAAAACTTCATGGTAAGCAGAAGAAAAAAAATCGAACTGCTTTCTTTAAAAACTTTTCTTGTAAGTTGAAATATTAATATGATTATTTTTCCAAAATAAAATATAGATTGGGTGGGCTAATCTATTATGACAAGCTTATAATTTCGCCTTTGCCTTTAAGGTAAATTTGACAGTGTAAACATTTCAACTTCAAGCAGTATCTAACAATGCGTTAAAATGAAACTGAATTATTTAGCTACGTGTATAAAGTTAATTAATCATTATTCTTCTGTCTTAATTGGTTTACAGGAAACTACGGAAACATGAGCAGGGCCTATACCCATCAACTCATGATAGGCCTAGCTAGGTTATAACGGCGAGCTTCAGTCTCATCAACTAACCTATTACCATGACTACAACCATAAGTTATACTGTTGTGCCATGATAGATACATTTAGCATATTTAGCTAAAATAACGCAGTGAAAACTTGCTATGGCAAGACAGTATATACGGTCAACCGGAAACCGACAAATATGGCCAAAGATAACAAAATGGGCTCATGAGAGCCATCTTTAATTTGAGCTTCACATGCCCGCGAGTTGCTTGAGTTTTGTCAACGAATGACGTCATGTTACAAAGGAGAGAATTATGAATATAACTATATCAAAACATTGAATATGAGCTTGACTCACAGTGGAGATATAGAAGAAGGCAATTTGTTGACGATTTGATGAGGCAAAAACTGTTATGATAAAGGAAATCGAGCTGCTAAACACAGCAAGAATTACAATCCCAAACAGAAACAGAACCCGCACTAATTATATGTAAGAATCCAAACAGATCATGCACCAAATAATAGCAAAAATTATGGTGACGGCAAATTTACGAGAACAATAAATTATGAAATACTTCGTAACAAGAGTTTGATATGGTTGTGTTTTCTTTTTAAAATGCGCATGCAGTGCATATCAATGCATTAAACTAGAAAGTTTGACTGATATTGCAAATTCAGCAGACCCTATATGATATAGAGCGCCGCAATGGCAGCACAGCTAAAGCCGGGGTAATAACCTCCAAGTTTGGAAGCGCTTAGGGATTCTAATAGGCGCTATATAAAAACTGAGTATTATTATTATTATTATTTTAATTGTCCAGTTTACTGTTAATTGATTGATGGACGTTCATTCCTCAAAATTATAAGTCAACGAAGAGAGTAAATTAGGTAGATAGAAAGATATATACATTGTAGATATATTTATATGGGAGAGAGAGAGAGAGAGAGAGCGAGAGAGAGATGGGGATTATTAATTGTATTTATTACTTATGAATGAGGGAGGGATAACTAGGAATTACAAATAGCTATAGTCCAATGTATAAAGTTATAGATAATTAATTATACATAATTGTAGAGGAAGATAGATACGATTTCTCGACTGAATAAAATGTTCAAAAGATTTGAAAACCTGCCTCTGTGGAACTTATTATGAGCCCATCTCAATCAAAAACTCGAAATGCCCTATAAAATTAAAAAAAAAAAAAAAAAAAAAAACACTTTGAAAGGATAGGGGCGAATTTCTGACAGGGAATCATCGACTCGACCTAAATGCTAAAGATCTTTTCCGAATCAATATCAGCCCAATAATATAGCTTGGAGCCCTCATGCAACCACGTGGAAATGGGGAAACACTCGAGTATCTAATCTGGCATTCTCTCCCTTCGCGCGCGGGCATGGGCCTTGGTATCCCATCGGATAGCCTGGGAGGAAAGAGAGAGATGCCCAGTCATCCGTTGTGATATGGAGGGCATCCTTTTCGTCTCGCTCGGACGTTCTCGTTCTTTATTTCTCTACCGATCAAACATCAATCCGCTTTTCTCCAACTTCCTCTTTCTTTATCTCTCTCTTTCTCTTGTATGCCTCCTTATACCCCCTCTGTCTTAATGTCCCCTTGCGCCCTGCCCCCTCTCTCTCTCGCTTGCTTCTTTATACCCCCCTCTCTCTTTCCCTCCATTTCTAATCTACATCTCGTTATTCTTTCCTTGAGTTTCTCTCTTACTCATTCTCCCATTTATCTCTCCATCCCTTCTCCTCTGATTTCCTTCCACCCTGCATGTCTCTTTCCCCAGCAGAGACTATTTTTTTTGGTGTTTTGTGTATATATGTATTTTCTTTCTTCACTCCTTGAAAGGTCTTGTGTCACCTATTGCTAGACTCCATCATCAGTCTCTCACTCTTCCTCTTTCCCCCAAATTATGTCAAAGTCCTCATTTCTTTCTACACAGCTCAATACTGAAAAAGAAAACAGATACAAAATTGAGGAAACTTCACCTTCATCCTATAAAATACAGGTAAAAGAGAGCTCTCAGAAACTATACTTATTCCCCCTCCCCCTATGAATTAACAATGTATGTCAGCTATGGCTTTTAAGCTTGGGTCAACTGATTTTGATGAAATTAGAAACACATTCACGCACTCACACACTATGCAAATTCTACACACAAACAATCGATCTAAATATTTGCATGCTAAAGAACAACACATTACACAGCCAATTCTACAAGTCTATGTACAGACTATACATTTTATTTGATGAATATTCAAATATACACATTCAATCTTTTGTTGTGTCAGTACCTTTTCACATAGAAAACACTGTATAAAATATTGAGGCATTCAAATCCCAACTCCCTGTTTCATTGAGGGCAATTTCATTGATTTAGAGAAACATAGAGAGAAACAATAACAATTCTGCGAAAGGTACCTTCTTACATACGATTACAGGTTGATAAGAATACTGTATTTGGAGGGAGGTACGTGATATACTTAAAATTTACAAGCATAATACCAATTTAAAAAGAGTTTTCCTCAATATTATTGGTGAACTTATAGAATATGAATAAAATAATCATTGATCTATAATTATTTTCAAATCCTCAAGTTCTGAGATACTAATTGACAATTCCAAGCAATATGCAGAGGCACCGACAGATGATCATACATGTACAGTCTTAACACCGAAAGTTATTTGCATTGAAATCTGCTATACAAAAATCAAAGCGGATAGGTAAATGTGATAAATATACTTGTATCTTCAAAGCAATCAACACTAAAAACTGCAAAACATAGAGGACTGCAAATCACCTGCAGAACTCTACATAGGAAGTAACTAAAGCGCCCCTCCGTTAACTCACTGAACCGCCCAAAACCGCCCGTCCGTCTTGAACACGCTATAGTATCCGTTCTAGGGTCTACCGTGATAATGTTATACGTATGTTATCGTAATCCTTATGATGTCTACAGTAGGATTCTGCAATAGAAAAATAGCGCGTGTTTCATATTGTTTACAACAATTTAAAAATGAGAGCAATATTGCAAATTCTTCCAGTGAGTGGTTCTATAAGCATGGGTTATGATAGACAGATATAACCATCTGGTGTGGGGAATTATTTAATAAAACTTAAATTTTCCAACCTTCCCCAAACACAGATGATACCCCTGTAACAATCAAAGCAGTCCTATACTTCTTGAGTCCAACATCGAATTTGTAGCAACGGTAAAGACAATCCTGTGATCCATCTGCAGTATAAGTGACAATGAAACAGTCCCCGCACTCCTGTATAAAATCAATTATAGTGAATCTGTAAAAATGGTATACCGTATAGATACACTGTATTGTTGTACAAGAACAACTGAAACAGTCCTTTATCTCTGTAAAGGCACATCTTATCTACATACAGGAGCATGGCATGGCAATCAGAGTTGTCTCTACATCTGTTGACACATCTGCAGCATTAGTCGAGGCACACACAAATGCAGCAATACAGCAGAGATGCTTGCTATGTCAACAGAAACAGAAACTCTTCATTTGCAATGGATTAAAAACGCTATACTGCCACATATTTTGCAATGCTTTATACATGTACAGTGTGTGTGTGACAAAGGTTGACTGTGGAACTCCTGTTTTGTTCCAATGATCAACCAAGGTAGGTAAAAAGTTAAGCTCCACCGTGTCCAGTTCAATGCATCCACAGTTACAGATGCAACTCAACATATACATGTACATTGTGTGTGTGTGTGACAAGGGTTGACTGTGGCAATCCTGTTTTGGTCCAACGGTTGAGCAAAGCAGGTGAAGAGTTAATCTCCATTCAACGTATCCACATTGTCAAACAAGATGCATCTTATCTTTGTACGGAAGTGTGCTCTTGCCATGGATATTGTCCTTTTAATCGTGTCTGTTTATTGAGCAGCAGTGGCAGCAGAAGAAGCAGGAAGGGTAGCGCTCTGGAGACGATTCTTTCGCTCTGCTTCCATCCTCTTGGCTCTCTCCCATATCTGCCTCGTCAAAGATGGCTGACCAAGTGATAAACTCAGTAACCTGCAAAATACAAACAAAACAAAATTCATGTTAGATCCTTCCTACAAATAAAAACATACCATTTATATATTGAATTCCAATCTGTGAAAGCTTTACCCCAAAAGATGAATAATTTCACCTACATCCATTTTGCATCATAATGTTTGAAGTCTGTAATATATTTTGCATATATTGGGTGATGTTCAGTGAGGAAATCAGTCATAATATGGTTCAATGTGTTAACTATCACCATAAAAGGAAAACAATAGATCAATGTTTGTCTGCAGATTGCACTGATATCTAGTGAATGATATGAATGCATATGACAAGTACACATGTCTGTGTCAATCATTTAATTGAAAATGATGTTTGATGATGACTGATTTACCTGACTGCTATCAAGAAAGCAGGGACTGATGGCTTTAAGACCTCTCTGAGAGACTTGGTAAAGAGTATTAATGCCTTAAAAGAGTGCACGAGCACATTGACTTTGTTCCAAGCCCAGGACTTTCATGTTACAAGACCACTGCTCTACCACTGAGCCATCACTCCTCCTCAAAATGGGTGATCATGCAGTTTTGCAAAGTATTGGATACATGTACGTCTTTATATGTGCTCTAATGTGTATATGAGACAGCAACTACAGAACAGACCTTCAGAAATTTGAGATTTCAAGTTTATATCTACCCACCTTGTGATGACAAGAAGATGTTGGAAGTCTTCAGGGGTCATTTTGTTAGGGTCGCCCTTCCTAGCTTCAACAAAGTCTTCTTCAACAAACTGTGAAGAAAAGAAAGGACATTAATTCATCAAAGAACAGAAACCAAAAACCAATCGTTCAACATTATTCATATCAGCCACATATTTCAAAATGCCATGTTTTGACAGAGATTGGATGGGGTCCAAACATTGTGACATACAGAATAACCTTCTGTTAATAGCTAACATGCCGAGACATTCACACAAAAGAAATAATTAAAAGGGACTCTTCTATTGACATATTTACTATGCAGTCAATTCTTACACCTAATGAATCCTTACATTTATACATTCTTACGCTATCATCATTTCCCTCACCCGAAGACTCTCTAAGAGACTAAGGGGTACATGTATTTCTTGATCAGACCACGAATTTGCTGTGTGTGAGACTCTACACCCAATTAATGGAATTTTCACAATGTCTGGTGTCAGCGTAATTATGACCGTCTGCACATGGAAACTGAGGTCCATCTCCCTTTAAAGGCATTGTTAACAATGTTAAATCTCATATGCACGGCCCTACGTGTTATCAGCGTCTGTGATATGGTGTAATATTGAAGCCCTAAACAAATTGCGCTTCAAAATGATCAAGAAGAGCCTCAAAAAAAGTCAAAATCTTTGAGTGACCGGTTTTACCATACTCGTTTCCCCCAATAGACTGTAGTGCAATGAAAACCGTTAGGAAAACGCAAATTTCGATTTTGATTTCCAATCATAAATATCTTGATAATCAGACAGGCTTGTAAAAGTCATGGGGTTCCTGCTGACCTAAAGGTTTATAATTATCATTGCAGCATGAGCTAAATCCAGGAATTTGTTTCAGAATCTTAGACAGAGTTACCGGGGGTGTTTCATAAAGCTGTTCGTAAAGTTACGCATGCCTTTACGAACGACTTTTATATGAAGTGTTAGATAGGATGCCCAAAGTTTTTTCTGATATTTCCAATAACCTCAATTAAATTATGGCAAAAAATATACTTTGCATTAATAATGTTTGTTATAATAAGAATGTTAATCTACATCTGCACAGTTCAACTTTAGTTGATGCAGTTAATAATGATTGAGCATCCCATTTGGCTTTTCATATACAAGTTGTTCGTAAAGTCATGCTTAACTTTATGAACAGCTTTATGAAACACCTCCCGGATCCCTTTAAAATGACCTACCTTCTGTACGTCTTCTGACATAGTGTATTCGAGGAGAGGCAAGACCTCTAGGAAGGTCCTGATCTTATCCAGGTTGATGGTTCCAGACTTCAGAGCCTGCTGGACAGAGGCCTTGACCTCAGCCATGTTGACCTGGTCTCGCTTTGGCTGCAGGTGAACCCGACAGTCAGTCTACATACGAGAAATACAGAACAAGACATCAATAGGCCATTTTCGTAACGTAAAACGTAACCCAATTTATGAATATACCTTTGTGAAGCGCCACGATAGGAATTATATAATTCACCTGTTACATTAGCTGTTGAAAGGTAGGACAACATTATGGCTTTCCCTACCTAACAACACGTTATATATGCAATTTGCATTGAAACTATTGAAATACAATTATTCATAACAGGTGAATGAAATAATTTGTATCCAGGCACTTAAGTGTAAATTTGGTTACATTACGAATATAGCCTATTGGTTTAGTATTGCATGCATTTGAAACAAGATATTTTGGACGGTTTCATTTCAAATTATTACAATAACTTGACAAAACAAACATTATACTTCATAATTTTTTCTGGATAAGCACTTGTAATTACTAATTGGTTCATGTGGAAAGTTCAGGCTCTAAATCCACAAAAAGAGTGACACAATTTAGATGCCTTGTTTTGCCATTCTGATGACAGCGAGCACACACACCGCTAGAAGACTGTTAAAAAAAAAAAAATACCCAAAGTGCTGCTAATGGGACGCAAATTGGTGGGCTCCTTGACTGTACTGACAGTACTTCATAAGTCCACATTCATCTTCTACAAAACTGTTCATCAAGCCCTAAAAATAGTACTCACTGGAAGGATGGACTTGGCGTCCGACAGGACCAGGACCCCGACGTTAGTATGGAACTCGGTCTTGTGATAGTTGAAGTCATAATCCACCTTCTGCCACGAGATGATATTACCGAGAGCAGCCAGGTTCATTACACCTGTAAGATAAAAACACAAATAATAATAATAACAGTTCGTTCTTAAATAGCGTTTTTCAGGACCGCACCTTAAAGCGCTTCGCAGATATATATTATACCGGTAAGGACCCATTACAACTTTTATGATATTGTGATTAATACAGCAGGCAACTTTTCATGAGTCCACATCAAATATCCATTAATACATAGTGTGTAGCGGTTTAATAAATCTCTGTAACAAAATTGTGCAATGTGTTTGTCGTGCATATATTTGTGTTCAATGTTAGAAAAAAATGTTTTGAAAAGTCTTTATTTGAATACTTCAAAGAGAATGATATGTAAGTTTAATACCTTGCTATCTACATTTGTTTAGCAAATTCTGTGCACAATGAAACAGCACTTTAAAAAATAAATTTGTTAAGTTTTATTCCATCAGTTTCATTACAGTGGACACAAAATCCAGTATGTGTAGGTAATTTTGCATCAACACAGACTTCAAACCACCACTTTAGCTTCTTTAATATTTCCTGCCAATCTTTAGCAGCAAAAATTTGGTATTTCTCCAGGCAAAATTAGGAATTCAGTCTATTTTGTACACTTTTCACACAGAATATTTCAGAAAATGAGAGGAATCTAGGGTTCAAAACAATAGCCTGAAGGCCCCAAAGGCGTCATTCCTCCAAAATAGATATAGTTGGCAGCTAAGTTCCAGTCTTCACTTGGAATCTTTGCATCTTAAAATGTCCATGCACATGTGCAGAAGTATTGATTGGAAGATAGAAAACAAAATGGCTTCCAGAAAAAGTGTTGGAAAATCCTCAACTCACCATTAGCATCGAGCTGGCCTGGCTGCAAGGCAGTCTCATCTAAGACAAGATGTGTTCGGTCTGTAAGCTGAAGTAAGCCACTTTTCAACCTGTTGGCCGTGTAGTCTTTTTTAGGTGTTAACTTCAGCTTGTTCATGTTGCTTAACGTCAGAGGCAGTAGGTGGGACTGAGTTTTTAAAAAAATCATTAAAGTCAAAGTCAGATATTGTTTAATGCGTAGTGTGACTAGATTCAAGAAAAAATAATTGTTACAGAGACACTTGCTACACAAGATAAGGAAAACAGAAATGAAGAATTTACATACAAACCCAGTTCGCAATTTATATTTGTAATACTTTCAAATTGCAAGAACAATATTGTGTTACTCCAATATGAGCTAAATCATTCACAGGATTGATCAAACCCTATAATTAAACAAGAAAAAATGAAACCTCATGTGCATCAGGAATTGACATTCGTATCTGGACCCCGTTTCACAAAACTTGTTATCAATAACAAGCTACAATATCTGTTATATGCTACTGAAATAGTGGTATTTGATTGGCTGAGAGCAAATTTGATAAAGCAATTTAGCATTTGTTATTGATGAAACAGGGTCATGGTTCATAAATGCATGGGCCACACTCACCTTTGAGACTAGTTGTTCAATCAATGCGTAGAGGGTCGTCACAAACTCAGGATCCTGAGGTATTCCCGTTAGATTTAGACTCAGCTTTCCCAGAGCGCAGACCTCTCTCCTTGCATACCTGGAAGGCCATGGAGACGGAGAAAGAGAAACATTAGGAAGTCATTTTGAATTTTAAGACAATTTAAATCCAATTATGTTCAGTTTGAACTACATAAAATACTCATTATCTTAGTCAAACCGCCAACTTAGACACCAGGGCCCCCCTGTATTACAAAAACTTGATATCAATCGCAACTTATTTGTGATTGATATCAATCACAACTATGTACATAAGAGATGGGAGACTGCAAACTTGTGATTGATTTAGGGACTTGATATTGATTCGGATCAATATCAACTCTTTGTAAGAACGGGCCCAGGCCAACAAAAGACTGATCAAAAAGCGGGTAGAGGCGTTGTTATCTAGTGGATAAGTCTCCGGACTGTTCTTTGGCAAGACATTAATCTTGACCGCTTGACCCAGGGGGGTGTTTCACAAAGATCCAAAGTAGAACTTAACACTAAGTTGGACTTAAATATTATGGAGAGCCATTTGTAGCCTTAAAATAAAATATATATTCAAAAGTGAAAATTCAAGTATTTTACACTTTTTATAAATTCCACATCAAGGAACATGAAATCTCCTTGATAAAAGAAAGTATGAATGATTTGAATCAAAATGTTATGCCATTTAAAATAAATTTTACAAAATATTTTCAGAGCTGCTAACGGCTTTCCATAAATGTTATTTGAGATAAGTTCAACTTAGGATCTTTGTGAAACACCTCCATGACCGGACCACAGGGCATGTCAATCAGGACGACCTTAGAGGCTCTATCTGCTTTTAAAAAAAATTGTTACTATTCCCCTTGGATTCAGGTATACCGGTAGGCCTAAAACAAGCCTCCTTTTCGTGAGCATTACAAGTGTCATTACTGTAAATTTTAGGAGTAGATTGTGTCTGAAACAAAATTGCATAATGTTTGAGATGCGTCCTTTTTTTTTCATTAATTAACAATACACTGTTCTACTTCATTTGACGTATAAGAATGACCCTAAGAATTTTGAGCGAATGGCATCCCTATTTCGGACTTTTAAGCTTTCATAGAAGTCATGTCTGGATTATTATTTATTTGGGAACCCCTGATCTAAGTAAATTCAAATCCATAGATGTCCAGTTTGAACGTCAGTCACACCACCAAGACTGACATCAAGAAGGATGTAACAAAAAGATACATTACCCCTGTATTCGCAATAATTGGTTGGTTTAGAGTCTGAGAAATGTTGATTTGGCGGGGTGACAGAGGTATAAGAGTGCAGTCTGCAAACTTTTTTTTGGATCCAAAGTCTAGTTACCGGTAGAGTGTTTGGGATTTTTTATATTGAGAAATAAAACTCACATGGCTGTATCTTGGATTGTCAATAAAACTGTATTTATCACTTTTTCCCCCTACCTTTTATTCTATTTCATTCTACTGTAAAACATTGCAAAGTTTTTTGATATATCGGTAGTCATACAATTTGACAAAACAATTTTACATCACATATATTTTGGGGCATTATAATATCTGAAGGATTTTTTTTTTTTTTTACCCAACTGCTAATAAAGCATGCATATGCTTTAAAATAAGCAACCATTGGACCGACAGCTTAAAGTCCTCTCCAAGGAACTTGGTAATGAGGATTAATGCATTACCAAAGGGCACTGGAGCATTGACTTGGTTTTGAACCCAGAACCTCCCAGTTACGAGACCACTGCTCTACCACTGAGCCATCGCGACTTGTTAAAATTGCTTTGAGAATCTTTAAAGGCAGTTTGTACTAGTTTGGCCAGAAGAGATCAGACCACACAGCGAGGTCACTGACAGATGGCTATCTCATCAACTCAGCTCTCAATAAACATAAGAACAGGAGGATCATGGGGGACCAACAGGCGCCGATTGGGGAAACTTTCTATATAGAGGGAGCAAGTAGCTACAAGTAGTACAGTGGGGCTTTAAGTGACTTACACCGATGATAGAAGATGGAGGATGAGGTAGTCGGCTGTGAGGGCATCGCATAGCAGAACTTGACTCAGGAGCCATCTTAGCTGGTCTCTGATCACACCAGCTTCCTTCAAGGTGTTCTCTACCACTGTGGATAAAAGGAGAATTCACATTAATACAGTGAAACCTGTAAATAAAGACCACTCAAGGGAGCCAAGAAAAGTGGTCTTGATGTACAGGTTCCTTTAGTATATGTTTCAATGAGAAACCATTTTCAAGGGAAACAAAAAATGTGGTCTTTGTAGACAGGTGGTCTTTATAGACAGGATCCTTTAGTACATGTTTCAATGAGAAACTATTTACAAGGGAAATGCAAAATGTTGTCTTTATAGACAGGTTCCTTTAGTACATGTTTCAATGAGAGACCACAAGGGAAATGCAAAATATTGTCTTTATAGGCAGGTGGTCACTAAAACAGGTTTGACTGTAGTATTGCAACCACTATACATGGTCTGCCATAAATATCAGAATGACTTTCACTCAAGGGGCGTATACCATTTTATGTATCTTTTTCAAATTTACATATGTTATTGCTTAAGAATCCTTACAAACAAACCAGGGGAGTGTTTCACAAAGATCTTAAAGTCAAAGTTAACTCTAAGTTAGACTTAACATTATGAAGAGCCATTTGTAGCCTTACAATAAAATATATTCAGAAGCGAAAATTCAAGCATTTTTAGACTTTTCATAGATTCCACGTCAAGAACATGAAATCTCCTTGATAATAGAAACTATAAATGATTTGAATCAACTTTTATGCCCTTTTAAATAACTTTTATAAAATATTTTCATAGATGCCAATTGCTTTCCATAATTGTTAAGTCCAACTTAGAGATAAATTCAACTTAGGATCTTTGTGAAACGCTCCCCATTGCACATTTTGGATAGAATCTCTGTGGATGGAAAACACCATGCACACAGTAGTTGTTGGTATGTCAGACAAGCTTCTGTAGGCTTTAGTGTTGTATAAATCACAATTTGTTAGAAGTAGATATTCATTTTTTGAAGACGTCTGTAAACTGGACTAGTGAAATGGATTAACACGGCTGTAATCCTGAACTGCCCCATGTTCAATAATCAGTGAACAAAATGATAGAAAGAACAGCTGAAAAACAAAAGGCTAATATCAATAAAGTTGATAAAATCAATAGATGAAAAGTCAACAAGGTAAATAAAGGCTAAATTAAAAAAAATATAGGTAAACGTGAGTTGCAGATTTAAGGATTGGACTGATGAAGTTACAGTGAAAGAACTATTACCGATTTGAAAAGGGTGGTTGATAAATTTAGCTATGGAGAAGATACTTAACTGTAACGCTGCTATTTTCACGTTTTTCGCCCTGAGTGACGCCAAAACATTATTCACTGGTTCTTAAATTTGCGTTGCACTCAATTCAGCCTGTTCAAAACACGCAAAAGAAGTCATGCTTATATTTTCGCGAGGTCTAAAATTTGCGCTTGCCGATCTTAGCGCGAAGTCCTCGAAAAATTAATGTACCGCAAATATTTCTACTTTTACAGTACTTGTATGAACTAAACCTACATGATTTTCCCATGATGGAGTTGATGTCATCCGGGATGTGCGGGTTGTTGTGAGAGAGCTTCCGGGATGCGATCACGTGTAACCTAGGAACCAGAGATGGAGGCGGAGAATGCGCGTTCTGCTCCTCTATGCATTCCATAGATTCAACTGCATCTCCCAAACCTGACCTATTTGTAGATCAAAAACATCTAATTGAAACAATGGCAACTTATCATATTGCTCAGTACACAAGAATTCTTAAATTCATAATACAAATCTTCCTGCAGGCAAGCTCAGATTGAATTTACTAAAACTGATTTAGTACATATATTTAATCAGGTACTGGTATAATATATAATAGATTTGTTCTTTCTTTTCAAACGTTTTTTCAATTTGAAGAGCCTTTTTTTGTTAAAGGTAATGCAAAGTTATGGGAAATTTTGAAAATTGGATGGATAGTAATTCTTTAAAATCTTGATATATTTGGATGCCCCTGTGGATGTATTATATAAGCACTAGAAAATGGAGCCCCTAAAACACTTCTGCTTTCAAGAAATTGAATAATAAAAAATGTATACAACATAAAGAGTTTATTATTTACAATTTCATCACTTTTAGATTCAATTTCAACTGCGACAACGATCATTGAATATTGTAAAATCGCATTTGTTTCCAATACGTTCATTAGAACCAAATTCATCACCCATACCAAAACTTTGTATTACCTTAATGCCTTTCTAAAATATTTCAGCGCCTTCTGTACAAATTATTTATTGCTTGAAATGAGAAGAAAAAAAACCCCAAACTTACTCTTGTTCTGAATCTGCAAAATGGGCCAATGCAGGATCTACTGAGAGTACACCAACAAACTCCACCATTTCTGCTACTCTGAAGACATCAATCTGATCATACACCTTTAAAGTAAACCAAACAAATTATTATTTAAAAAAGCACCTCCACTATGTACAAGACAAACTAAGAGAACCCTTTAATCATTTTTACTACATCAAAAAATAGTATCTTGGTAAGTCCTTCTGGTAAAAAATGGAAAGAACTGATTCAAAATTGTGATAAATGAGGACATTAACCAATGTATTATGTTAGAGCCGAACAAGTAATTTGTGACAAATACTTCCCAGAAAACTATTGTAACATCTGAACCCTAGTAAGGTAGGTACATGCACAAACAAAGCATAATTACCATGGATGCAGTTTTCCTAGTGAGGGTGTAGGATACAGTGTCTTCCAGAGGCAGTTGTGCAGGAGGGGTAATTCCCCCAGAATTGGCAATACACACACATCCTGATACAATGAGAGAGTATAGTACTGTCTTGTCCCGTTCTCTTCTCAGTTGGCATCCCCTTTTTTTCACTATTTTGTAGTTACGGACTTGTTAATTTAATTACTCATTATTCCAAAGTATCATTTGAGGTGTCCACACTTGTACAAGCATTGCTTTTTAGCGAACCACTCTGTTCTCAATATGTATTCCTAAATTGTTGTAAAGGTTTATAATTGATTTGTAATGTTTTTGTCAAAAACATAAATAAATTGAAATTGAAATTGAATTGAAATAAAATCTTACTTTGACAAGACATGCAGTTCCTTTCTCTCCTGGAATTGGGAAATTCAGATCTACCGTCGTATTGGCTCCTCCTCCTTCTCCTCCTCCATCTCCATCTGTTGTTCTGCTCCTCTTCTCGGCATCTCCTGCACTCCCTACATTCTCCATAGCAACCTCGCCACCATTTTGATGAGGGGTAACCGAGGAATCTTGTGATGCTGAGGGCGAGGACTCATCAATGTCGAGAGCTCGCTTGACCCTGGAAGTAGAACTCGAGCTGGGGTCAAGTGGAGGGCCGGTCATCTGTTGGCTAGTCTCCGCATAGCCGTTAACTTACAGTTAAGGTGTCATAATACAATATCAGAATGTTTTAGGAACTAGTTTTTACTTTTCATTAATAAAATCTCAACCATTTCATGCCTTTGGAAGTCTTGATATATTTTAACATGGTAAAATGCAGACATGTAAGAATAACTGGTGAATCAAGAAAATAATGCGTAACATTGTAATTTGTAATTCAAGAAGGTAAACTAACTGTACTTTCATCAAAAGAAATGTATCTCTAAACAATTATCTCATATTTTATGTCCTGTTAGGATGCTAATGTAATTTACATAATGTCCATAGCTTTCATACTGGAGCAGTCAAACCTGCTTTAGTGACCACCTGTCTACAAAGACCACATTTTTTGTTTCCCTTGAAAATGGTTTCTCATTGAAACATGCACTACAGGAAACTGTCTGCAAAGACCACCTGTCTACAAGGATCACTTTTTGTGTTTACCATGGGCGGGCGCTATGTAAGTTTGACTGTACTAGGACTAATATTGCATGAGAAACCAAAGGATATTTGTTTGATCCAGTCATTCTCTGCCGGTATAGGAACACAGTAGAGAGTCTGACGATCCCAGGTGACATTCTGCCTCGATTCCAGATTGATCAGTTGATCTCGACTGCACTCCGCTACATCCTGGTACTTCCCTGTCTTCAAAAACTTAAGGAAATATAAATGTCATACAGTTAGTACTGGTAAATAAGATTTCTACAATCATAAAATGTCTTTCAAAAAGCATCAAAGGATAAAGAATTCACAAAACTATTTCAGACCTGCCAACCTCTGGAGATCAAAAACTGTATTCTTCAATCCCAAAAGTTGTATTTTACTAACAAAAGTTGTATTCTTAAAAATAAACTGTTACGCGGATCAATGCCTCTTACCGTTCCTACAGACAGGAAGAAATTTTTCAATGAATCATTGATTGAATATGCATGATTTTGTCACGAATGTTGTGTTCGATGAACCAATGAACATCCCCAAATTGCCGATGTGAGATGCTTGTAGGATACTTTACAGGACAGAATGTGCATTTTGCCATTGAAAATGGCACATACACACAAAAATTTATAATAAAAAAAAATAAAAAAAATAAATAATTGAAAATCACATTTTATTGGGGAAAATCGTACTGTTGTATTTGCTTCTAAAAATTGTACGAAATACGACTAAATCCTACTGGATGGCAGGTCTGCAGTATTTACGTGTAAGCTGAAATTGGTGCATTCCTGTTTTTTGTCTACATTGGCCCGAATTCACAAAGGAGGTTTGTCGACAAACCTAGGTTTATGAACTTGGTTTGAAACGCGTCATATGACGCACATAAACCTAGGTTTGTCAACAAACCTCCTTAGTCAATTCAGACCATTATGTCTAAGAACATGACCAGTTACTCAAAGTTGAGATGTCTTTCAGGACAATAATAAACATTCGCCTATAATTGAAGTGGCTTGATCAAATCAGAAAATGTTGTAAACTAATGTTGCTCGATGATTATGTGTTTAAACTTGTGATATCTCAATATCAGCAAGTTAATGGAGTAGTGCCATGCCACTTGCTTCATGTACAAGACTTTGCCCAAAATACATGGTTCTATTTAAACTCACTGGAATGTCATTTGATCAAAATGAAGACAAATAAGAAAAACAATTATAGATTTAATTTCCTAAAAAATTCTCTTCTCTATGTATCATATTTTCAACATCATTAAAAACATTTTAAAAAAGTGTTATTACACAGAAGTTACGTTTATTTTCTTGGCATAACTCTTGGCATGGCTAAACATTAGTTTTAACCATAGTTTCCAGAATATTTTCCAGTCTACACTGTAGCTGTCATATTCATATTTATTGCTCTAGCCCCTATTTTTTTTAGCTCTAGATCTACTTACTGTTGAGTTGCTAGATTTATTCTGGACTTCATAGACACCAAGGTAAAACTCTGGATCAAACATATCTTGGACCATACATCGGAATCGGACCAGTGAGTTAGGCTTGAGGGTGTGAAGGGGGGTGTGGTTCAGGGACGGAATCTGAAATCAAATGCATCATGACAATAAACTTTAAGTACGATAAAAGAAAAAAGGAAAGAGAAATGTAGGAGAGACTAGAGAGACCTATGTTACGTAAACAATAAAGAGACCTTCAAGTTGATTGATAATTGGGATTTACCATTGACATATCATATTCTTCAGTCTTGGACAAACTTGTACCTTCAAATCTTTAAGAAAAAGTGAAAAATATCTTCAACAAAATACTTTTGAATTACTTCATCTTTTAAAAGATTTTTTTAAAGTGGACAATGGCTAAACACTAACAATGTTTTAAAGCTAATCAATTATCAAACTATTTCAACTCCATGACAGGCTGTGTGATTGTGCACATGTTTTCCTCCCTCTCTAGGAATAGTCTAAAATTTGTTTTATTAAAGATAAGAAATATATCAGTGAAGAAAGAAAAGAATCTGATTAAAGGAAAAGGAAAAGAAGAAAAAAAGAGGAGAAAACTTGAAAGAAAAGGGAGGAGATAGACCCTATAATAAATTCCACTTGTCAGGAGTAATCATCTCTCTTCCCAAATGGAGAATCATTTGACATCAACCAACAAAGACAAGAAGATCACTCACCCTTTGCCACGCTGTGAAGTCGCTTAGACGATTCTTGAAGAACCCATCAACATTATTACTCCACTCTTTATTTTTTGCATCTGTAGATGAATCAAATGAAAACGGGTCAAGAAAATGATTCAAAAGTCCAGACTAAGTTGGGCTTTTTACCTGTTTGAGTTGGACCATATTGTTCCTCTCCTCCTCCTCCTTTTTCTAATTCTCATTCTTGTTCTCTTTCTTTCTCTTCCTCCTTCTCGTTCTCTTTCTTTCTCTTCCTCCTTCTCGTTCTCTTCCTCTTCCTCGGATCCTCCTTCTCCTTCTCCTATTTTTAAAGTAAACTTGAATTAAACCAAATAAGCCAGGATCATCATGATTAGGCCATTGTCTAATTTATGGAATAGTCTCGGCCCTACGTTAAATCTTAAAGTTTAGACTCTAAATTACGGAGTCTAAACAGTTCTGAATCTGAATCTGAGTTAAAAAATGTTGGTGTTTACTTACCGAATAAACTCTGAACAATATCAAGAGGTAAATTCACCCAATCATCTATTCCCGGCATGATGATGCTGATAACTATATCAAACACAATAAATTATGATCGAGGAGCTATTTCTCCAACTTAAAAAGAATTCAAAACAAAGAAGCAGTGAGCCGCAGTCGGTCAGTCACTAAATTGTACACGTGAGTCGCAATAGTATACAAATAACGCACGGCCCAGAGTGCAATAGCGGTGAATGCAGTACGCGCGAGGTTTCTTTAGATTGGTGCCGCTCTGTGCAACGAGCCGCTTGCGGCGAGTTGACAGTGCGAACCATCTGAAGAAACCGAGCGTTTACTGCATTTACGTTTTGCACAACAGGGTCAAGTGCGTTATTTGTTTTATAAAATAGCGACACAAATAGCAACAAACGAAACTTTAGATCTAATAAGTTAGAGTCTACGAGAGTTCGATCTAGATCTAGATCTAGAGTTATGTTGGTTCTATGAAGGGGTGACCAAAGTTCGCGCAGATTTTAGAACAAATTAGAAAATGTGATATTCGATCCATGTTTTCTCATATTCTACACAAATTTATTTATTTTAATTACTACCAAATGGACGGCAAAGTATTTTACTACCAATTGGTTCAACTACAACATTTATCGTCGAAGGATTTCGGAGATATCGCGATCTAAAAATTCGATGTCCGATCGTGCATGCGCGCTGCATCTAAAAAAGTCATAAAAACAACGAGACCTAAGTTCACGCACGGGGGTTAACA
The DNA here is from genome assembly GCA_035222895.1 of Strongylocentrotus droebachiensis. NCBI lineage: Eukaryota > Metazoa > Echinodermata > Echinoidea > Camarodonta > Strongylocentrotidae > Strongylocentrotus > Strongylocentrotus droebachiensis. The sequence goes on from JAVYIG010002178.1 coordinate 158,665, forward strand.
GCCGATTTATACAAAAATACGATCCATCAAAAATAAGGTAATTTGATAATTTGCAAGGCAAAATATCATACAACCAGACGGTACCACTTATTACTTACAATTTTGAGGATATCTGCTCTCAAAATGAAGATTTCCAGACCCTTATCGGTAAGTTGGTAATTTTTCGGAACGGACGCAAATAACTGCAAAATGTGCCGATCTTTTGTCAATATTTTCACAATTTCGCACCCAATTCCAAAGAAAATTTCGTTTCTGGGTAATTTTATGATCCTCTTTCCATTGGTGATATCAGATTTTCGAAATCTTACCGATTTTTTGAGAAAGCGAACTTTGGTCACGCGCGAACTTTGGTCACACAGCCATACTTCTAACGTTAGACTAAGACCTTGCAGGCTTACCAAAAAGTCAATGGGATTCATTGCCTTGATTAAAAATAAAATCCATACAGTGGGTCTATATAGAGACGAGTCTACATCAGACAGCTGAAATTCCTGGCTTCCGTTATAAAATCCAAAAGTCAAAACAGGCCTAAATCCAAGGCAAAAGTAAAATAAAAATTTGCTTTTTAATAATACCCCGCAGTGGCCGCTCTAGCTAGCTAGCTAGAGCTAAGCTACGCGTACGTTGCGCTGGGGATCATGGTGGAGCGTACAATATTAGCTACGCGTAGCCTACAATAATTGCAATGCACTCGAGGGAGCGCGTACTACACGTACGCGCGCGCACTGGATCTCCATGGTCACGCGTACGCACCGTGCAATATAACTTTTTACTGCGCTTTTTCTGCACTCATTTCTGCAAAATCGTGCTTGCATCAAAAATTTGTCAATGCCATGTGACGCGTATTGACCAATCACGATGCTTAAAATACTAGAGCCATTTTATAATATAACATGCACAATTTAAATGTCCCACTGCACAACAATGCCTTCACACACATGATCCATTCATCGCGCGAAATTTGCATTGTGGCGCGGGAAAGTCCGGACATTTAAATCGACCTTTGACCTCGCGGATAGTATGCGTAAACGTGACGTGTAACGTCGAACAGAACCGAACCGGCGAATATGGCAGACCAAAAAGGGAACAGCCCACCTCCATTATTGTTATGTTCGACTAATGATAGCATCACACCCGGGATTTTTAGACCCGTTCCCGCAACAGCATCTTTGTTTCCTACAGGTACGAAGTTTTAAATATTATTTTTGGTGGATATTTCATGTATTTTTTTAGCAATCAAACCGGGCGGCTGTGTTTACTACAGTCCCATCGCATCATTCTGATGTCATGCTAAGTGAATGTTGTTTTGCATTTGGGATGTTTGTGTTGTGCATGTGTGACTGATTTGTGAATTTGTTTGTTTTTTGTTTAATTTTTTTAATTTGCCTTCATTATGTGTCTAGTGTTAATGATTTAATTGATTGTAGAATGCTGTAGAGTTATGTTGCGGCCAATTTTTTCTTGGCATGAAGGGGTGACCAAAGTTCGCTGACATTTTAGAACATTACAAAATGTGATAGTCTATTTGATCTATGATTTCTCATATTCCACACAAATTCATTTATTTCAATTATTACCAAATGGACAGCAAAGTTTTTTTACTACAGATTGCTTTAACTAGAAAATTTATCATCAAAGGATTTTGGAGATATCGCGATCTAAAAATTTGATGTCCAATCGTGCGTGCGCGCTGCATCTAAAAAAGTCATAAAAACAACGAGACCTAACTTCACGCACAGGGGTTTACAGCTGATTTATCAAAAAATGTGATCCATCAAAAATAAGGTAATATCATAATTTGAAAGGCAAGATATCATACAATCAGTTGGTACCACTTTTTACTTACATTTTTGAGGAAATCTGCTCTCAAATTGAAGATTTTGTAGTGGTTCAGCCTTAGCCACTACGGCTCTGGCGGCATATGCGCGTAAGTCCCGCATTAGGCGACACCCGCGGTAGTTTCCGCGGGCGTGTTTATTACTGGGAACATGAGATTGAACCTGAGACTGCACGCGACAAACAATGTTGATTGCCTGTCTCTTCTGTCTCTTCTGTCTACTACTTAAGCGACGGTGGAGCTCCACTCAACGAGCAACACTTCAAGTGCTTCTTGAGACAGACTTCAAGCAGTATAGTATCCAGCCTATGGTAGGATAAAACCGTATTATAGTCGTTTATATTGCGTAGTTAAGATTTAGGCCCAGTAAGTAAACATCTCCGCTCCGGCACTACAATGGCGTAATCGGCAGGATTAAAGTCTCTTCTGTCTACGTAGTCTACGACGTGGAGCTCCACAGGCGACACAACGAGTGCTTCTTGAGACAGACTTCAAGCCGTATAAGTATACAGTTTATGGTAGGACTACTCCTTATTCTAGTCGTTTATATGGTAGTTAAGATTTAGGCCCAGTAAGATAAGTTATATTCCGCTCCGGCTCTACAATGGCGTGATCGTTCTTTTCGGACTTGCGCGAGATATTTTTTTTGTAGCACACGTGTGGGTGACGCCATCTTGTTTTCATTCACTCGTGTACTTAAGGGATTTTCAATTTTGGTAAATTAATTCGTGGGGCCTTGTAAGCTTGTTTTTTCCCCGTTTGTAGTTGGTTATTGCTGTAGATTAGTAGTTTAGGGACTCGTAGGGTATTTTCAGTGCTGTATTCCGATTTTTGGGTACTCATTTCCGTGTTTTGGGGATAATTTTTTGTGGTCGCTCACATGTCCGTGCCGCCATCTTGAATACGTTCACTTGTGTGTTGAAGGATTTTTTTATTTTTGGAACTTTTTTCGTAGAGCCTTATAAGCTCTTAGTTTTTCATTTCTTGTCTGCTTGGGGTTGTAGGATAGTTTTTTAGGGACTCGTTGGTATTTTTCCGGCCGTATTTCGATTTTTGGCATCGGTTTCGGTCATTTTTTTGTACTTAAATTTGCCCACTTTTTTCTACTCACTAGACTGGTTGTACAGCCGTTTTTTGTAGTTGTGATCCTCTCGCCAGAGTTTTATACTGTGGAGATAATTCCACGGTGTTCTTTTTCGGTGAGGTATAGGGTCGTTTAAGTAGAACTTAGTAGGCTCTAATTAGACTAGTTTCAACCCTCTCGCCGAAGTATTATTACCGTGGAGATAATTCCACGGTGTTTTTCGGTGAGGTATACTATGGGTATAGGGTTGTTTAAGTAGGAGTAGAGTAGTAGTAGTGAGTAGGAGTCATTAAATTAGTTTCAACCCTCTCGCCGAAGTATTATTACCGTGGAGATAATTCCACGGTGTTTTTCGGTGAGGTATACTATGGGTATAGGGTTGTTTAAGTAGGAATTTTTTAGTAAGAAACTAAGTAAGATTATGAAAGAAACTAAGTAAGTTATTAAGTAGGCAATAGGTCTTTCCTGTAAGAAACTAAGTAAGAAAGTAAGTAAGTAAGCAAGTATTTTCCTTTAAGAAACTAAGTAAGTAAGCAAGAAGTATTTTCCTTGAAGGATTGACTATAGGTACCCAAGTAAGTGGGATTTTGGACTGTCAGTCTTGTTTTGTATATCTGTGGATTTGGGGTTAAATCGTGGGTGGGATTTAATTTCATCTTCATTTCATCATTACTAATATTGTACGGCCATCTCGCCGAGCATTATACCGTGGAGATAGTTCCGCGGTGTTTTTCGGTGAGGTATGTTGCCGGTTTAAGTGTAGCCCTTTAGTGTTACTTAGTAGGGTTTAGTTTTAGCCCGCTCGCTGAAGCTGTTCACCGTGGAGATAATTCCGCGGTGTTTTTCGGTGAGGTTTAGGGTTTCAGTATTTTCCTGTCAGGCACTTAGTAAGTTATTAGGAAACTAAGTGGGTTATTAAGTAAGCAAGAAGGAAGGATTGTTTGTGTATTTAATTTTATCATTTGGTTATATAATCGTTGCTGATTTAAAGCCGATTATGGCCTCGCAGAAGGTTAGAGTTAATTATGGGAGCGAGGCTCGCCGTACGTATCCGGCTCCTCGACAGCGGGTGCAGCAGACTTGCCTGTACGATGAGGAGAGGGACGGGTATGATACGGTGGAGGAGCCAGGGATTTATCAGGTTAGGCAACCCTATCGTTCCCCAACAGTTTCCGAAGTGGAGGAGCCGGGGATTTATCAAGTTAGGCAACCCTATCGTTCCCCAACAGTTTCCGAAGTGGAGGAGCCGGGGATTTATAAAGTTAGGCAACCCTATCGTTCCCCAACAGTTCCCAAAGGTCGGGATGTTCCCGGGTATGATATGGTGGAGGAACCGGGCATTTATCAAGTTAGGCAACCCTATCGTTCCCCAACAGAGTCCAAAGGCCGAGATGTTCCCCGCCCGGCTCCGGCGGCGGACCGGGGGAATGTCAGCACCCTTCTCGAGGTTCAAGGGAAGGACATATGTAGTCTAAAGGTGGACATGGGTGGAGTGAAGAAAGAACTCGCCAGTTTAAGGACACGCATGGACAACATGGATAGTATGTTGGCGGAAGTCTTGAAGACTGTTAAATCTTTGGAGGTCTCCAGGTTCCCCAGGGCCCGCTCTACATCTCCTAGATCCAGGGGCTGCTATGGATGTGGTCAGTTGGGCCATTTTCAAAGGGAGTGTCCGGTTAAGTCGGTGTCCTTTGCGGCTGCTGAGGAGGCGGGAAACCCGGAGGGGTCGGAGAGTGAGGTAAAAAATGTTAGTGACCCGCCTGACTCTTCGGTCGGTCCCTTGGACAAAGTAAATAATGTTAGTGACCCGCCTGACTCTTCGGTTGGTCCCTTGGACAAGGTAAATAATGTTAGTGACCCGCCTGACTCTTCGGTCGGTCCCTTTGTCAAGGTAAATAATGTTAGTGACCCGCCTGACTCTTCGGTCGGTCCCTTTGTCAAGGTAAATAATGTTAGTGACCCGCCTGACTCTTCGGTCGGTCCCTTTGTCCAGGTAGTTAATGTTATTGTCGGGGGGGAGGAGGTACATATGTACTATGGAACGGATTCCAGGGCAGCCTGTATCCAGGGAGTTTGTGTCGCTAGGACGGCCGTGGTGCCCCCTTCTAGTGGGAAGCGGGTAAGATGTAGGGTTGTTGGGAGTCCAGGGCTCCAGAGTAAGGACCTTTCCCTTTTCCAGCCCACCCACAGGCTCCCATTTTGGATTCCTTGGATCGTGTTTGATCGGGGGAAATAACATATTTGTCTTAAATATATATTATGGTTCACTATCAAAGCCATTCACAACGGCTCGTCCGCAAGGACATGGTGCCGGTTCCATTTTGGATTCCTCGGATCATGTTTGATCGGGGGAAAGAACATGTTTGTTATATATATTTTAGTTCACTTTTGTTTACAGAATATGATTATGTTTTGGGGGAGTAATTCCTCTTGATCTGCTTGATGGTGTTGTGGGCCTGGGTGCCCTGAATGATATCAGGAACTTGCCGGCAGTGGCTATTGTGCCCCCGGGGGCCGAGTGGCCCAGAGAATGTAATCTTATTTTGTTGAAGTGTTTTCATCTTCTATATCATTTTCCATCTGATTTCAGTGATCTGCTTTTATCATTCTAATACTTCTTATATGCACCGTTTGGACTGCCTGTAGGGAGCCGTTTGGCTCTCATGTGGGACTGCCCAGTTTCTGGACATTGTACCATCCAAACTGCACTTGGGGAATGGGGAGCCATTGGGCTCTTCCCCTTTTCTGCACACTTATTGCCATTCATCGTTTATGTTGATCACTCACTCTCATGCTCGGTCACCTTGGGAATTTAATGTAATGCCCCGGTTAATCCCTTATGCCCGTGCCAAGACGTTTTGCAATTTGTCATTATGTATAACCGGCACGGTAAGGGTTAACTGGTATATTTCTGTTTCTTTATGACTGTAATGCCCCGGTTAATCCCTTACGCCCGTGCCAGGACTGCTATTCTTTGTCATTTACACGTGACACCGGCACGGTAAGGGTTAACTGGTATATTTCTGTTTGTAACCAGAATGGAAACCATTATGGTTATGGGATTGACTAGTTATATTATATAGTTGTATATTTTATGCATCATTATGGCTATGGGATTGACTAGTTATATTATATAGTCGTATATTTCATGCACTATTATGGCTTTGGGATTGGGTCTCTATACACATGTATTTTTCATCATATTTCCGGTACCAAATTTTGGAATACAGTATATTTTTAGGTATGATAAAGGCGCCCGCCCTCTGGAAAGGCCAAGACTTCACCGGTGCTGGCAGGGAGGGTCCTTGACCCATCCGCCAGCGGGAACGGCGTGACCCCGCACTGCGGTACGGGAGTAGTTTTAAGTTAGTTTTAGTTTAGTTTAAGTTGGGCTTTAAACTCATTAAGTGGGGAATAATGTAGTGGTTCAGCCTTAGCCACTACGGCTCTGGCGGCATATGCGCGTAAGTCCCGCATTAGGCGACACCCGCGGTAGTTTCCGCGGGCGTGTTTATTACTGGGAACATGAGATTGAACCTGAGACTGCACGCGACAAACAATGTTGATTGCCTGTCTCTTCTGTCTCTTCTGTCTACTACTTAAGCGACGGTGGAGCTCCACTCAACGAGCAACACTTCAAGTGCTTCTTGAGACAGACTTCAAGCAGTATAGTATCCAGCCTATGGTAGGATAAAACCGTATTATAGTCGTTTATATTGCGTAGTTAAGATTTAGGCCCAGTAAGTAAACATCTCCGCTCCGGCACTACAATTTTCAGACCCTTATCGGTAAGTTGATAATTTTTTGGAACGGACGCAAAAGATTGCAGAATTTGCCGATCTTTTGTCAATGTTTTTCACAATTTCGTACCCAATTCCAATTTTTTTCTTCATATCTGGGTAATTTTATGTACCTCTTTCCATTGTTGATATCAGATTTTTGAAATCTTACTGATTTTTTGAGATAGCGAACTTAGGTCACGCGCAAACTTTGGTCACACTACCACACACATCGTGTAAGTTTTGGAGCTAAAAAACATCCTTTCCATAAAGGCGTAATCAAATCATGCAGGTATATAAATAAATATTCTATCGAGAGATATACATGTACAATTTGAAAACGTACTTAAGTTCCTTCGTTCAAATCCGACGATTTAAATATTAAGTCAATCTTCGGTTGTTCGTAGCTCCGGTTCTGATCATCGCACGCGCACAAACACTGAAAATTGAAGAACGATATGAAGTGCATTTCCCCGCGTGTCGATCGATACTGTATTCATGATGTAAGCGCTATAAAACTAGCAGCGCTATAGCGATTTGAATAGAGCCCTGTCGGTGCATTAGAAATTGATCGTGAATTAAGAACATGGTGCCGAATCAATGCACCATGGGCGCGTGGATAGTCACGTACCTACCACTGTATTATGAGTTGCTGGATCGCTAGGGAGTTGTGATAGTTGTGTGTCTGAATGCCTAAGCCCTTACAACAAAAATGGCACTTGTTCACAACTGGGACCATACTTTAGACCTGTAGCTCCGGCGTGGAGATACCAGTCTTTAACACACCAACAATCATATAGATCTTCCACAATTGTTTAAATAACGTTCATGATTTCAAAGTCGTTATCTTTCTTCTCTGTTTCGTGTCAATTTTCTAATCTTTTTTGGAGTATTTTTCTTAAAAACGAGGACATTAGTATGTACACTTTCTCACAGGTTTCACAGCAGACAGATGACAATACAAGTGCATACCGACGGTGGATTTAGGGCGGGCGCACGCGCCTGCGTGAAGTTAGCGACTGTAATCTCAGATTCTCATTAAAGTTACGGTCGCTAACTTCACACAAACTATCTCAGATGAGTCGGCATAAAACTTGTGTCATGATTAACGACAAAGAAGGCGAAACCCAAGATGAATTTATATCATTATGATGGGAAAGGGGCATCATAAGCTTTGTTTTCAAAGTTTACAATTTCATATACATGTAGGCTACTGGTAGATGCTTTTGAGCAAATTTCTTGAAAAAAATCTTGAAAAAATTCTTGATCTAGTCTATTTTGAAGTTTTATTAAATGGGTAAGATCTAATAATAAAAAAAAAAAGACAAGTATCATTGCCTTTATTCAAGTCATTATCGATGTCTGTATGATCTGTAAGACAAAAATCACCAAAATACTAAGTCCTTAAGCAATACACAAACTAGTAAATCCAAAGCACAATTTTGAATTAGACTGTTTTCAATTTCACTCTGATTGTAATGATAATGTGGCAAGAAATTGAAAAAATAACTTTTCTTGCAAGCCTTTATGATAATTCTCATTGCCTAGTTACCTCAAAATGTTTGTGCATGATTCACGTTCCTTTGTATATTTTAACCCATTCAGTCAGTCATGTGATATGAGCTATAGTATGGTGCTATGGGTATGTTTCCAAACTTTAGATATCTAAAATATGTAGCCACTCCCAATTTCAAAAAAAAAAAAAAGTGTAGGTGAAGTTTGGACACCCCTTCATAGTTTTCTTTTTATTTCAAAAGGTTTGTTTTGAATTATAATTTCAATGTTCTGTCCCTAACTTTGAGTAACACCCTACCAGCGCCTCTAAAAAATGAAGACTTATTCATTTATCCTACCTTCATCTTTTCTTTTGTGTCAACAGAGGAAGATGGTGAAGCAGATAGTTTCTTGGGACAAAATGATCCTCCTGATCTTCAAATAGGGGCTCCGCCTCAAACCTCCAGCCAACAAGCCGCACCCTCGACATTCTCATACTTCCAGCAGCAGCAGCTGTCTGGTCCTCCCCAGTCAGACCCGTTTGCGGGGATATCCTCCCAGGGTCCGTCCTCCTTTCCCTCCCCTCAACCTGCGTCATTAGCAGGGCCTGCAACTATCCCAACGTATGCGCCAAACAGCCAGTTTGCTTCACCCCCCTTGCTGCAGGCAGGGCCGCCCCCACCCCAGGCCGTGCCGTTCACATCACCACAAAACGTTCCCCTTCAGCCCCGAGCAGTACACTTTCAAGATGAGCCATCTCCAGGTAGGTCCTCATATTTCACATCATATTTCTCCTGCTGAGATGCAGAAGGGCATTTCCTTGTATGATAATGTATCTTTATGCATAAAGTCAACACCTTTCTGCTTCTCAGCAAACCATACAATATATATTTCTTTGATAGCAATGGGTTCATATTGAGGCATTTTGATAGTATACCTGCCATTAGATTTTGATAATTCGTTTTTATCCCCACTTGATTTGAAATTTTCCAAGGGCTTTTTTGGGGTATAATTAAAATAGAATGCCTTCTCCCATGCCTACCGGTGCTGCCATTTTCTATAAAATGGCATAATAACAACTCATCTTGTTTGTTTTTTAACCAATAGATTTTGAAAACAAAGTTTGTAAAATAATGTAAATAAGTGTGCAAAATGATATTCAAATTTACCTAACTATAAATCAAATTTATGAATGTTTAAAACTAATAACCGACTTTACATCAGTATCTGATTCATAAATTTTGTAAAACACAGGGGCACCACCACCACCAACTACTGGTTATTCTCCCAGTGCTCCTCCACCTTCTGGCGCTCCTCCCTCTGGACAAGCTGCTCCAAAATTTGGTATCAAGGGGTATCAACACAGGCCCATGGCATATCCCACAGGGGGTGTGACACCAGCAAGTGGACCCTTACCACCAGGCATCTTAGCACCTCCTCCAAAATTACAACAGGTAGGGACAAAGGTCTTAGACTTTTTATAGAATAAGTATTGAAGTTTGTGTGCCCTCGCGCTAATAAAGAGGAATTTTCCGGAGGAGGTTGAAATTACTGAATACCCAAATTTCATTCATGTCACAAAGGTAAATATATAATCTCACTATAAACTGCAGGCTTATGTTGAATAATTTTCGATACACTGCAAACAGTGTGCCTTTGGTGTGATTATTACGTCACAATAGAGTGTGCGCAAAGTGCGCAGGTTATCGTACGCATAATAGATGCGCAATGAAAATGACTACATACGGCGCGGTCAATATGAGACTATATTTACTGTTTTTTGTCTCGCCTGCGTAGCAAAAAGCGAGACATAGGCGCCGCTTTTCCGGTGACGGCGGCGACGGCGGCGGCGGCGACGGCGACGGCGTCAACATCAAAAACTTAACCTAAGGTTAAGTTTTTGAATTTTTGATATAATTTTTAAAGTATAAGTTCTTAGTCAATGAAACTTGGACTATAGGGTAATCAAGTATCCCCAATCATGTGAGTAGAATTTCAGATCACAAAGTCAAGGTCAAAGGTCATTTCAGGTCAACAGACTTGGACTATGTTGTAGCATCATCATCGAAAACTTAACCTAAGGTTAAGTTTTTGAATTTTTGATATAATTTTGAAAGTATAAGTTCTTAGCCAATGAAACTTGGACTATAGGGTTATCAAGTCTCCCCAATCATGTGAGTAGAATTTCAGGTCACTAAGTTAAGGTCAAAGGTCATTTAAGGTCAACAAACTTAGACTTTGTGGCATCAACATCAAGATTTTCAAAATGCTTCTTCTTCGTTATTTTTCAACCGATTTTGATTCTGATTGTTTCATATGGTAGGGCTAGGAGGGGGATTTAAAATTTCTACACAGAATCGTGAAATTCATTATCTATGCTAATTTATGCAAATTTATTCGAAATCACAAAAAAGGCTTCTTCTCCTTCATTTCTCGACCGATTTTGATTTGGTTTGCTTTATATCGTAGAGCTAAGTTTGGTACACTAAACCTCTACACAGAATTTTGAAATTGTTCTCCATTAATTAATTATGGTAATGTATGCAAATTTATTCCAAAAATAACAAAAATTGCTTCTTTTCCCTCATTTCTTGACCGATTTTGATTTGGTTTGCCTTATCTGGTAGAGCTAAATTTGGAACACTAAACTTCTACACAGAATTGTGAGATTTTGCTCCATGATTATTTATGGTACTTTATGCAAATGAAATGAAATTATGTCCCTTCCAGGGCATCAAATTTTTATTTTTTGACCAGTTCAAAAGTGTACCACATAAAATTTACGATATTTGTTGTTGCGAGATGCGGATGAGAGCTACGTCATTGACGTTCTGGTTTATTGAATTGCGTTATGCAGGCGAGACCGCCGAGAGCGTTTCCCTTGTTTAATACGTAAAGTCCATAGGCTTTCTCATGAGAGGGTAATATGGTCTTATATTTACTGATTAACTCTTTTAGGATTACAACAAGTGTAATATGATTTTGTAAAACCACTGCTCAGATGTCTGATACGGGTAATAATCCTTTTTATTCCAGTATGATGCGAGCAGACCTCCACCCACAGCAGTTGAGGTCCAGCAGCAGACGCAACCGACCCCTGGAGGATCCCCAAGCTCTGGGGGTGCCTACCAGTCCATCCAGCCCCATTGGTTCTACTGCAAGGAGATGGAGAAGAGGAGCGTCTGGGTGCCGTTCAGCATCATCGATTCTATCAAGCTGGAGGAGGCCTTGCTCAGAGGTATTAAAGGCATCGTCTAACAATGTTAAATCTGAGATGCAGGGCCCTACATGTTATCAGTGTCTGTGATATGGTATAATATTGAAGCCCTAAAATAATTGGGCTTCAAAATGATCAAGAAGTACCTCAAAAAAGTAAAATCTTTGAGTGACCGGTTTTACCATACTCGTTTTACCCAATAGACTGTAGTGTTATAAAAAACGTTTGGCGAACGCAAAATTTGGTTTCAATTTCCAATCATAAATATCTTGCTAATCAGACAGGCGATTGGCTTGTAGAAGTCATGGGGTTCCTGATTGACCTAAAGGTTTATAATTTTCATTGCAGCATGAGCAAAATCCAGTAAAATGCCCATTCTGTCCAGGCACAGCGGAGCACCCCAATTACCGTGCGATCGACTCTCGTCCAGTAAACATCATTTGCATAAAATCAACAATTCTCGCTACCCCAAATAGCGATTCTGCCGAGATCCGGGGAAAATCCTGAAAACGCGCATTGCATTATGGGATAGCTTTTCGACATTACAGCTTCCTGTGCAGGCGCTATATTACTAGGCGCGATAGCGCAAACGTAAAACGCCGTCGCCACACAACGTGTATGCACCGAATATGTCGTCTGCTCGGTCTTGTTTTTTTTTGCAAATATTTCAACGTTTATTTGAACATTTCATTCGTTGTTTTTTGCGTCTTTTGACATCAGTGACGATGGTTTTCTTTTGTGAGGCTGCACTGATTGGCATCGATTTTAGCGTGCGTGAAAACTCTGCACAGCGAACACAGGCGCTAGCGCCAGCGGGATGGGACTCTATACCGGAAGTTGTAGTGACGACCCGAGAGAGTGAAAATTACCTCGTCTCGCGAATTTCGAGATTTTCGTACCTATTTAGGGTAGCGAGAATTGTGTACCGATCGATGCGAAAAAAAGTAAACAAATTTCGAAGACAAATTCTTCATTAATGTGATGAATATCACCAATCAAAGCTACTAAATCGAGTATTTAATAAATTTGCAAGACACTCATGTGTATAAAAAGAGTTATTGATGCACCGAAAATGTGAAATTTAAGGGATACTGAGTTTTGACGAACAAAAACGAAAAAAATGAGATACAAAATCACCGTAAAATTCACCATTTCTTTTAGAGCGAGAAAGAATTGCCTCATATGAACAGAAAGAAAATTTAATAATTTCAATCCTTCTGAAATATCTCTTTCTATAGTTGCTAGATAGGGTCGAGTCAGAGCAAAACATACCCCAATGTCCGAATCTCATCGAACAAAAATAATCCTGCGTTGTTGCAAAATTGTTTGACCAGTCCCATACATTCAAATGTGTGTCATGTCTGAACCTCGCGTGTGCGTTGGCTATACATGTCTTGCCAGCCGACTGCACATGGCTCAGCTGTTTCGATCTGGCCTGCCCTGGGCCTAAGACGCATGCGCAGTGGGCCTAAGATCGATGACGTCATGTTCAATGAGTTCGCTGACTACAACTTTTATAAATGAAGCCCCATGAAAAAGAACATTATAACTATAAAAAATACAGCGGAGAAGCGAAAACTTCGCCCATGTATGGATTCAACACTCATGAATATTCATACCAAGTCTCTACTTCGTGCATTGCTGGATAGGGTCATGTCACAACAAAATATACGTCGTGTTTATCGAGGGGTGAAGCTCAAAACACATTAATATCTCAAGTTTTATTCAATGGAATTTCATATTTATTTCATTGATATCAAGTTCATAATAATTGTAGTTAGTATGGAGAGTTTCATAGCGATATTGGCAGTAATAAAGGCGCAACACAAATTTTAAGATTTGACATTCTAGCAAACACATGTTTCGATTCACGCAGATGTCCGTTGGTTATTCAAATAGAACGGGCCGCTAATGCTATGCAAATTGGGGTGCTCCGCTGTGCCTGTGTCCTGTAAAGTATCCTACAAGCATCTCACATCGTCAATTTGTTGATGTTTATTGCTTCATCGAACACACCAGTCATGACGAAATCATGCATATTCAACCAATTATCCATTAAATAATTCTTCCTGTATGTAGGAACTGTAAGAGCCATTGTTCCATGTTTTTTTTTTAGATACAATTTTTGTCAGTAAAATACAACTTTTTGGATTAAAGAATACAGTTTTTGAACTCCAGAGGTTGGCAGGTTTGCTCTAAATGAATAAAACAGGTGGAAAATGTAATTAAAAATCTGATCCTTAATGTAGTTTCCTTGCAAAATTGTCTAAGTGTCTAGCCTGTATTACATGCAGTCTTGACTGATTGCTGACAACCGGCATTTACACATTCTGTTTTTTATCACATAGCACAAACTTCATCAGAGAGCAACATTATCATCTCCACCAATGGAGGGCGCTATGACGTAAGTCTGTCGGAGAGATTGCGATTTGCCATCTATTGGGACGAGCAGCCTTCCCCAGTGAGGAGGTGTACATGGTTTTATAAGAGCGACAGTGAGAATCGATTCATTCCATATGAGGAGCAAATGGCGAACATGCTAGAGGTAAGCTAAGTCCTTTGTTTTCATTTGTTAAAACTTTATTTGTCGAATGCTTAAGGTTTGTTTTAGGGCTTTTGAAGATTAAGTGTAGTGATATCTATTGTATTTAGGCCTCGATATACAAATACAGGAAAACCACTCTCTGTAAGTTTTATGTTCCGTGGATGTGTTAAGCTTTCTTCAAATATGAAAAAGGATGTGAACATATTAAAGGCATTGTTTAACAATGTTAAATTTGAGATGCATGGCCCTACATGTTATCAGTGTCTGTGATGTGGTGTAATATCGAAGCGCTAAAAATATTATGCTTCAAAATGATCATGAAGTGGCTCAAGAAAGTAAAAATCTTTAAGTGACTGGTTTACCATACCGGTACTCTTTTCCCCCAATAGTCTGTGGTGTTATAATAACCGTTAGGAAAACAGAAAATTTGATTTCAATTTCTAATCATAAATATATTGATAATCAGACAGGCGATCAGTTTGTAAAATTCATGAGGTTCCTGACTAACCTAAAGGTTTATAATTATGATTGCAGCATGAGCTAAATCCAGGATTTTGTTTCAGAATCTGAGGCAATGTTACTTTATTCCATAGAGTCTCATTACTAGGCCTTTACTAGGACTTTAACTGAAAGTATATTTTGCATCTTGTGCCAGTGAATCATATTGGCTTTACTTTAGGTAATTATGAGTGTGTGACAGAGATTACCCATGATCAGACGAACAAGTTTGTTTTGTTTTTGTCATTTAAAGGGGGTGTAGCATGGCAAATACTGGTTAACGTCATCTACGACTTCTTTTGGACAATTGCACGTAAACGAATGGATTTGATTAACGGTCAGCGCGCGCTAGCGTTTATTATACTGATTATATTGATTGGACCTGGTCAGGCCACGGGAAAGACATGTAGTCTCGTCATGCTACACCCCCTTTAGATGTTGTTAAAGGACTTTAATTCCCCAATTTCCATGCAATAGCTTACCATCAACTCAATACCAATATCTATCTGAATTTTAATAGGAGGAATACCGGACCGCATCCACGCAGAACCAGTGGCACCGGAGACTGGAGCTCTCGGATGGTGAGACCATCATCATGCACAACCCCAACGTCATCGTCCACTTCCGACCCTCCACCAGACCCGACGAGTGGGGGGCGTCGCCGGATACTCAGATGAGACCCAGGGTCGTCAAGAGAGGTGTTGATGATATCGACAGCATCCAACAAGGTTGGTGATTACATCATCTTGGCCAAGGGTGTTAACAATTTCGGTGACAATTAAAAAAAAAAAAATGTTGAATACCCGGTAGGATGCAAAAGCTAATGTGATTAGATTAGCAAATGTGCGCTTGTAAAAATGATGCATGGCTGGAATGCTCCCCAGGGAGTGGAGAATGTGCATACATTGTGTGCAGGTAAGCCTGAATCCGATGATTGGGTTAATAATATGATTAAAGTTGCAGGGCCCTCAGGGAGAACAGTATGAATACTGATGAGGCCACCCTGGGTAAACAAGACATTATTATTATCATTATTATTATTATTATGATATTCCAAAAGTAAATTCAATGAGTTTTATTTTTTCTTGTCTTATGCTCATGCTTCTATACCTGAGAACCTGTAGTATTTGTTAACCCTTGTAATAAAATTCATAAATCTAAGGACTTTATAAAAATGCGATTAGTCTGAGGACTTTATTAAAGATGCAAAGTACATATCTTACATCTTACCCAGAGCCATGCCTGGGATGGAGCTCACGACTTTCCCATCTGTCAAATGTTTAAACCACTCAACCTGTATGAAATCTATATGTCACCTTCACGTGATTGTGTTTCTTCTAGATGTAAATAAGATACGATATTTCAATTTTTGAAACCCACTCTTCTCGCATTTCCAGTCAAGTGTGTAAATTATGCAACTATAGACCATCTATGTTATGTCATGGTAATTTGATTGTGTTTCTTGTGTGTGAATAAAATATGATATTAGAGAGCTTAGACAGATAACGAGATGTGATTAGTCCAGAGCTTGTCACGTGATATCGATTGCGAGGATCGTAATTGTTAAATTTTCCTGTCCGGTCACTTTCCAGTGTTATATTCACCAGCTGGTGAAATGAATATATTTTTAATCAATGCATGTGGCCCTCTTGGACTGTGTCACCAATTACACAAATTACACCAATTATTAATAAGCTTCAGGAAAATATAACCACTTGTGATAATATAACTCCCTTTGGCGGTCCAAAGAATGTTATATTACACCCCCTGCCAGTCAATACAGTACTAGAGATTGTGGGCAAGTACCCATCGGCGCTCGCTGGCATTTGCACTAGTTCGCACGGGCGAAATGCAGGTTTTCTGTAAAAACCTGCACAGGCGCATGGGTACTTGCCCGCGATCTCTACTGTATCTGTATAATATATCAATTTTATGATTTTTCTTTTCTCTATCTATAGGAGAACCAAGTCAAGTGGACCACCTTGTCTTTGTGATCCATGGAATAGGACCCGTTTGTGATTTGAGATTTAGAACCATTACAGAATGTGGTAAGTCCAGACTAAAGTCTAATTTATGTGTATTAAAGTGGATTGCTAGTGTACTATCATTTTTATGCCTCCGTTACGAAGTAGCCGGAGGCATTATGTTTTCGGGTTGTCCGTCCGTCCGTACGTACGTACGTACGTCCGTACGTACGTACGTACGTCCGTACGTCCCATTCACGTGATCGCGTTATCTCAAGAACCAACTGATGGATTCCCGCCAAACTTAGGTCATGTATGTATCTTGCAGAGCCAATGAACTGATTAGATTTTGGGGTTGCGAGATCCAAGGTCAAAGGTCACAGGGTTCATTATGTATGCAAAATAGCTTGTGATTGCGTTATCTCAAGACCCCATTGATGGATTCCTGCCAAACTTGGGTCATGTATGTATCTTGCAGAGCCAATGAACTGATTAGATTTTGGGGTCGCGAGATCTAAGGTCAAAGGTCACAGGGTTCATTATGTATGCAAAATAGCTTGTGATTGCGTTATCTCAAGAACCCATCAATGGATTCCCGCCAAACTTGGGTCATGTATTTATCTTGCAGAGCCAATGAACGGATTAAATTTCGGGGTAACGAGGTCAAATGTCAAAGGTCACAGGTCTCATTATGTATGCAAAAATAGCTCGCTTCTGTTTTGGTTTGTAAAATTGCTCCATGGCGGAGGCATCATTTTCGACTGCGCGCGGTCGAAGGTCCATCTAGTTGCTATCATGTTCATGCTATGGTAACTTATGGTAACTGACATAATGGTTTCTGAAATCCTATAGGCTGTATAGGCTATAGGCTGTATACATTTTTGGATTTTTTTTTGGAAATATGCACAGTAATATCTTTGATTCTTCATAGAAACTCTGTAATAGTAAAACCTTAGAAACCTCAATGGGCTGAGAAAGACCTTTTTTTTAATATTTATACCATCTGTTTGGGGCCATAAGGGTGCTTACTTATTTACATTATTATTACAGAGTTAATGCCCTTGTTGCTTCAAACAGGTAATATACCATAACTGATTTAGAAACAAAAGAACATTATTATCCCTTCTGATTCTTCTTTCCTCATCCTGTCTAGTTGATGATTTTAGGTCATTGTCTCTGGGTCTGATGAGCAGTCACTTCAAGCAGGCCCAGGACGAAGGCAGGGCGGGGCGTGTGGAGTTCCTACCGGTCTACTGGTATGCTGCTCTCCATGGGGACGCCACAGGAGTCGACAGGCAAGTGTATCGCTTTAAAATCTCCCTATGTTGCACAAGAAGCTCTGTTCGGTTCACAGCTCTATTTTGAAAGGGAGTGTCTGTTCGGCTTTGGTGTTGTTCTGCCTTAAAGGGATCGTTTAACAATGTTAAAACTGAGATGCACGGCTCTATCAGTGTCTGTGATATGATGTAATATTGAAGCCCTAAAAAAATTGCGCTTCAAAATATCAAGAAGAGCCTCAAAAGGTAAAAATCTTTGAGTGACCGGTTTTACCATACTCATTTTCCCCAATAGACTGTAGTATTATAAAAAAACGTTTGGCAAACGCAAAATTTGGTTTCGATTTCCAATATCTTGATAATCAGACAGTCAATCACAGACAATCAGCTTGTAAAAGTCATGGGGTTCCTGACTGACCTAAAGGTTTATAATTATCATTGCAGCATGAGCTAAATCCAGGATTTTGTTTCTGAATCTGAGACAAAGTTACCGGATCCCTTTAAGCTTACTTTAGCAGTTAGTTATTATTGCCAGTCACCAATTTCAGCTCGTCAGTTTTGTATGTTGAATGTCTGATACTCATATATAGCTTGAATTGGCTATCTTGTTTAATGTTTGAATTATACTCTAATGATTGTACGATGTACATTTGTAAAATGTCCCTTTTCACTGTCATTCATTGACTTTGTAGTACCGCATTTGCCGGCGTAAATTAGGCTGCAGTATTTTTGGAAGAGAAAATATCAAAAAGTCGGGGTGCGGCCTTTGCGGCGAAAGAGTAAAAAAAAAAAAAAAAAAAAAAAAAAAAATCCCGTCTTCCGTCTTCGACAAAAGTTTTTTTTTAATATTTTTATTTTTTATTTTTTTAATGTCGAAATCAGGGGTGCGGCCTATGCGGCGCTGCGGCCTTATCGCCGGCAAATACGGTATACCCAGGTGTTACCAACAAGTCCTATGTCCGGACAAGTTGGTTTCCTGGACATTTGATTTTAAACAGTAATTCTAAGAAGATGACAAGCAATATTCACAAACCTGTTAAGACTTGTACTATAAGAGAC
The DNA here is from genome assembly GCA_035222895.1 of Strongylocentrotus droebachiensis. NCBI lineage: Eukaryota > Metazoa > Echinodermata > Echinoidea > Camarodonta > Strongylocentrotidae > Strongylocentrotus > Strongylocentrotus droebachiensis. The sequence continues at coordinate 177,419 of JAVYIG010002178.1, forward strand.
AAATACTGATGGTCTGTGCTATTTGGTGGATATTTTTTCATGAAATCCAGAGGCAAAAAAAAAGATTAATTTTTATTAAGAATCCGGACTTACAACCGTACGCATACCGAGCATCTTTGAATTCATGCTTTCCATCATCTTTACAACAGGCGACTAAAGCGCATCACTCTGCCCACCATCAACCGTTTACGGAACTTCACCAATGAGACACTTCTAGACATTCTCTTCTACACCAGTCCTATCTATGCCCAGCAGATTGCCGAGGTGGTGTGCTCGGAGATCAACAAATTGTATGCCAAATTTCAAGAGAGAAACCCAGATTTCTGCGGCCAGGCGTCCCTCATTGGACATAGTTTAGGTGAGTTAATGATGATTATTCTTTGTCCCTCTGTGGATGTGTGTGTGTGTGTGTGAGTGTTTATGATCTGACAATGGCTTCGGTCTGTATAGCATGAAATTTATAGGGTTAGGGTTAATATTGCTGCTGAGTTTTAGGTTAGGCTTAGGCATAAGGTTAAGATTGGGTATAGTGTTTGGTTGAGGGTTGAATTTAGCGATTTTGATAGTATACAAATGATGCATGCGCATGAGTTCATTATACAATCTATCCGCACTAGAGTTGAGTCTGTGTGTATCTATCGCACAAAGCCGTTAGGCTGAGTGCGATAGATACACACAGCATCAACAAGGGTGGATAGATCGTATAATGAACGAATGAAAACATGCATCATTTGTTTTATACAGCGATACTCCTAGATCCTTGTTATTTGATGTAAAAATATTTCATTCAAGATTGTTTCATGACAGTATATGGCTGACAAGTAAATCTCAAGTTTAATATGGCTTAATTTAGTGCGCGCACATAGCTATAGATATAGCAAGCGCACCAATTACCTCTATACCCATTTACGCATAGTGCTGCGCAAGAATTGGCTCATGCTCATGCAGTATTAAGCGCTCTAACATCTAAGCGCACTACTGCGCTCTGAAAACGAGTTCAATAGTACTGGAAAATATTGCACTCCTTTTCATGAAAACAAGTGCAATAGGCTCAGTAAATGAATCACACGTGACCGCGCATAACCAATCATTTGATTAGGATCTGGGAGTGAGTTGTATAATATAGGATATTGACGGTGGAGCAAATATCTTCAGAGCACGTTTCTTAGGCCGTTTTTGTGACCCTTTTTCATCCAATTTTAGGATTATTCTATCTACTTCCCGATGTCACACATTAGAAACAAAATGTGACTTTGAAGTGTGCACTGTTATTCATTAGTCTCTGTTGCCTAGATGTTTGGTCCGAATAAAATATATTTCTAATGTTAAAGTTAATTATTGTCTGCAGTGCTGTGGATGTTGGAAGGTTTAAAGTAGCGTGTTAGTGACCTTGAATGTATGTGGAATATAAGAAGCTGTTTGTGCTGACAGTTGTGAGGATTTTTCTGAAGAAGAGTTGCCAAGTTTTTAAAGGTATAGAATAGTTTTGGAAACGCCCCCCACTCAAAAACTGAAATGAAGGCTCTTATTACCAATCATGTGAAAGAATATGTTTTGACTAATACGTGATGATACAAATTTTGCCGGGAAACCGCCTACTAATTGATATATTTGGTAAATCATCATATCTATCCGGCCTGATTAGATATCGCAAAGTCCCATATACATCTTTCTGTGTACAGTGCTTGTAACTTTACCAAGACTGGGCCAAATTTCTTATCATTTTGATGATTCCAGAACCTTGCAGTACACTATGCTAGATGATCAACCTTTTCTGATCGATTCCACAACGTTTCTTTCACATATGCAATCTCATTACCAGAACGGGTCTATACCTTTAAGATACACTTACAATGTACAACTGCCTTTTCACAACTGATTCATCAGACAGCATCAATTATATACCTCACTTAAGAAATCCAGCCATCTGATTGGTCGAATTGCATTCATAAACTTCAACTATTTCTGTAAAATTCCCAATAACCATGGTTATTGGGAAAATAGTTCAGTCTCCATGGTTACCCCATAGGTTTACATGTTAAAAAATGGTCTGAGCGATCGAGGATACCGCGTACGTGTGCGAAAAATTGGTCGGCAATTTCAATACAATTGAATCTCGATCGATCTTACCGACAATTTTATCTTGCATTGTTGACATGAAGACGAAAATAAACTTCCAAAAACAAAAAAACAACATCTGCCGATAGATCTTGATCTAAATTCGTGCCAATATGCATTGCAAAAGTAAAAGAAGGGCCTGTTTATATGGATCAGCCGCGAAGCATCCTCCACTCGAAACCGTTTTCAATCCATTTTAATGTATATATGAGAAAAAACTACTATGTATTTAACAGGGCGCGATAGCCGAGCGGGTTAAGGCGCTGACTTTAGTTACATCACCTTTTGTACGCAAGAGTTCGAATCTCATCTTCGACAAAAGTTTTTTTATTTTTTATTTTTTAGTCTATTTTTTTTTGGCATATAAAAGTATTAATGACTGCTTTAATATTCGAGAAATAGTTGTTTTATTACGCTCTCGGGAAGGTTACAATTGGGCTATTCCCCTCGGCACGCCTCGGGTAATAGCACAATTCTAACCTTCCCTTGAGCGTAATAAAACAACTATTTCTCTCAAAGCAGTCATTAATACTATACTATTGCTTATTCTTGTAACTCTTCCGTAGGTTCCCTCATCGCTTTCGACCTCCTCAAGCACCAGGGGGATGGCGACGAGGCGGAATCAGAAGAGAACCTCATCAAATCAGAGGTCTTCAGGGACAAGCCCCCAACTCCAGCACCATCTGCGGAATCTCTTACACCCTCCAGCAGCAATGCGTCCCTACTGAGTGGGGCTGCGCTGGACGAAGGGCCTGCTGTGATGTCTCTGGAAGAGTCCCTGGAGTCTATGGGCCTGCTGGACCTGCTACCCAAGTTTGAGGAGGAAAGAATCGACATGGAGAGTCTGGTATGACCTTTTTATTCCCTTCTTTAACTTTGTATATATGCTATGGATGGCATATCCAGCCCTAGATTTATAACGTTTGCTTTATTATAAAAAAAACCTTTGAAAAATAGCTATTCATTTTGCCTTGAAGTAGAAACAAGTATAACATTGTAAAGATTCTTACTGTAGAAGATATTTAAGCCAGAGTTAACAACGAAACAGATATTTGAAACCCTGAATTTGAGTCTTGAAAGTTCATTTAAGATAAGTCCGTCCCTCGGATAGGACGTTAAATGGATGCCCTGTGTAGAGAAGAGTCACTACCTTTGCCCGTTAAGATCCCACTGCACTATTCGTATAAGAGTAGGGGAAACCCCGGTGTAGTGGTCCACCTGCACACACCCCCAGTATAGTACGATGATACTCTGTAAAGAGGTCTGTACTCAAAAGGAAGAAGAAGAAGAAGTGATGGCAGTCCTATTGGCATAAAACATGTTAAGAATAGCAATCCTGATAGTAGCTAGTTGTATAGATTTCATATCCATCATAAAAGTTAAACAGTTGTTATGTAGCACTCAATCATTAATTCTCTATATACTACGCAAATATTCTCCCTGTGCCATATTGTATTTATCATGGGGGGTAGATATTACAAAGGCTTCAAGATTTTGTAACAGGTTTCTAGTCAGAAATTAGTCTATACCTGTGTTATAGAGGGTTGTCATGGTGCTTATCATACCATAAATGGTTAATTTAGCCAAGTTTTGCACAACTCATTCCTTCTGTCAATTGGTTTCTATTGCTGTGTGAAAAAATTGCATGTCTTGCAAATGAGCGACCGTACAAACAGGTGAAGAAATAAACCCAAGTGTTCAAGAAATGTGATTTGAGACAAACTAGAGTGCTGTTGCTTGCCACATCTATGACAGAGAAAAAATTGCATGTTCAAAACAGCAGTCTGTTCCTACTTTGCAGTTTAATGTAGAGTTCAAAAGACTCATAGCAATGCTACATGTATTAACAGTTGGTACATTACTTTAGTAATGATAATTTGAACGCATTCTCCCTGCATGTACAATTGTTGGGTGTTATACAACACCTACGTGGATCCTTGTCTTTTGATTGGACGATTGTTGGTCACATGATATTCAATAGATGGTATATTGCACGGTCGTGCATTTTTGGTTATATGCGCCGTGCATTTTTGGTTATATGCAGACTGCGTACCTCTCTGCTGCATGTGTGCGCGTATCCCTGCGTGTATCTGACGCGAAGGCAATCTGCATGTAATCGAGAAGGCTTGACTCGAACTTTAATTTATCTTTATAAGGAGTAAAGCATAATTTGTTGATTAACGTACGTTCTATTAGGTCTTCTTCGATGTTGTATAAAACAAATAATGAATGTTTTTCATTCGTTTAATAGTGCAAATATGTTCATTCGTTGAAAGATTAACGTTAATTCTATTCAACTCGGCTGACGCCTCGTTGAATAGAATGTTAATCTTTCAACTCATGAACATATTCGCACTATTGAACTCATAACCATTCATTATTTGTATACTAATCTACGCCGAGTGCAATTTAGTGCTGTGCATTAGGAGTGTTGTGCATTATTATGTTGGTCAGTGTCTGTGATGGTGTTAATTGTTGGTGTTGGTGTTATGCGTGTATTTAGACTAGAACTCTTTCCATTATTAACACCATAGTACTTGAATGCTGCTTCGTATCAAGATGATATACATGTAAAATCAGTATAACACTGGTGTTAATACCTGAAACACTGCACTAGAAATAATCCTAGCAACGCTTTTTTTGTATGTGATCTTATCCCTAACACTAGCTCATGTGCAGTGATGCAGATCTGAAAGAGATGAGAATTCCCCTCGGCCCCAGGAAGAAACTAGGGGGCTTCCTGCGAGATCAGGCAGCGAAAGAGGTAACTTTTCTTCAAAAACATACAAGATATGTCTTCTTACTAAATTCAACATTTGAATTAAAAAGGAAACTAGGTTTCTAAAAGACAAGATCCTGTTATCCAAAATTATAATGAAAAGTTACACTTTTTTGAACAGTTCACAACTTTTAGAACATAACAAAATTGATGGTAAAATTGGGGTCTTTACAATAAAAATTGCAGAGAAGATATAAAAGAAAAACAACAAAATTATTCATACCCCTTTGAAATATTATGTGTTGTTTTCTTCCTTAACTCAAGAATGAAAGGTGGACTGGTTGAATTAGGGCATTTGTTTAATACTTTTAGATTTAAGCTTTGATATGTTATATTTTCAAGAAACATAAATCAGGTCAAAACAAATCTTCACATACTTAAAAAATTACAAAATTTGATAAGGGTATGAAAAATGTATTAATTTACTTTTGTGTCTTACACAAAGTATGCATGAGGTAGAAATGAAATGAGCTAAGCTGAGCTAACATTTGTCTTTGAAATCTAATATTTCTATGAGCGATAGTATGCTTAGGCACAACTAACAGAGATGATTTGCATGACTTTGAAATAATGAGCATGATGCCATTGAGTGAATATACTAATTTTCTAGTTCTCAGACTGTTAAAAGACAAAATGATTGTATCGATTACAATAGACAGGTTCAAATTTTATGCATACTGTTTAAAGAAAGGTTATTCTTGACAACCTGTAAGCTTGTTCAAGGCTTGCCTGAGATAGCAACAAGTAATGTATGCAGACTGGATTCCTAGTATTGTTGTTCATTCATTAATAACAGGCTGATGGTAAACCTTGTCACTAGGTCCCCAGGAAAGAAACATCCATAAATTTGAATATCTTATTAAACTGGTCTATTTTACCTTTTAATAAAAGCCAGCTACATGTACCTTACATGTCATTCAGAGAAGAGAAAGAGGTTTCAAATTTAAAGGGATAGTTGAGTTCTGTTTTCCGACCGCAAATGCCTTCAAAGTGCGTAGTTATTGCTCTTATTTTTATCTATGACATTTCTTGTGGCCTTTTAGTGGCCTTTTAGGACCTAAAATTGCTATGAAGATAATTTTAGACCCCAAAATGTGTGAAATTTAGCCAATACGACCATTCCAATTCAGCCCCACTTTCACAAAAATAAGGTGACCGTAATTTCATGAATTAATTCAAAATAACAGTACATGGGCCGGCTGGTTGTGCGTAATATAACCAACACAAAAAAGCCAACAAAAAAAGCCAACATCGGCATCATCTTATATTTGTGGTGGTACACAAATATTAGAAATCGTTATATTTACGGATATATCAGCCGTCTCTGAACCGATTTTGATCAAACAAAGATGATTTTGTCATTTAAGTTGTATGTTTTTTCAAATTTGACACTCAGTTTTTTATTATCTCACAACAAAATTATTTTGTGTAGCGCCCTCTGCAAGAGAACTCAGCTATCCCTTTAAGAAACTGTGTAATGTCATGATTCCACTAAGCGTGTTTCCACAATTCCTTGAAAGACAGTTGGTAATCCGTTGGTTCATAGGCCTGTCAGTAAGAAACATTGCATAACATCTGTTTGCATTGCAGGCACAGCGGGAGGAATCACTGATGCAACGAGAGCAGACGAAGGCTGAACAGAAGGCTGCGAAGGAGGAGAGACAGAGACAGGAAGAGCTGAATGCTTCAACAGCAGTACAACCATCCAGGGACGGTCTTCATCCTGCAATGTCTGTCCATGTCGACTATGAACCAGGGCTAGAGGGTGAGTACAAGAGGACGTTTCACAAAGATCCTAAGTTGAACTTATCTCTATTAAAATTGAACTTAACAATTATAGAAAGCCATTAGCATCTTTGAAAATATTTGTAAAAGTTATTTTAAAAGGCTTAAAATGTTGATTCAAATCATTCATATTTTCTATTATCAAGGAGATTTTATGTTCTTGATGTGGAATTTATGAAAAGTCTAAAATACTTCAATTTTTGCTTTTAAGGCTACAATTGGCTCTCCAGAATTTTTAAAGTCCAACTTAGCAGGCTGCCCTTGGTACATGTTATATTTTATTATCTGCTGAATAATGAGCTCAAATGAACTTAAATTATGTCTGTTTCATAAAACTTGTCCTGGGCCCGATCGTTTAAAGAGTTGATTTTATTCACAACTTGTTGCCGATTGATATCAATCGCTACTAAGACATACATGTAAGAGATAGGGGGCTGCAAAGTTTTGATCGATTAGTGGACTTGTATTTATTTTGGATCAATCGCAACTCTTTATAAGATATGGCCCAGGTCTTAACAGCCATTTTTCACTCTTATTTCATAACCTTTTATTTAAGCCATACCTGTGTTTATATGTGTCGAACAGTACTGGGTACATGTTAACTGATAATTAATGTTCCAAATTGAATGATCTTAAAGCCCCACTGCACTAGTTTGGCCAGGAGAGATTAGACCTCCCTGCATGGTCACTGACACTGAGGTGGTTATCTCATCGAATCAGCTCTCAATTAACATAAGAAAAAGGGGACCATGGGGGACCAACGGTCACCGATTAGGCATTGTTTGCCAGATAGAGGGCGCAAGTAGCTATAATTAGTGCAGTGGGGCTTTAATGAATTCTGATTCCTTTTATTACCTAGGTGTTGGGCAGCCATTTGTCAACTATCCGCAGCTAGACTTCAATCCAGCCTGTTTCTTTGCCTTGGGTTCTCCTATCGGCATGTTCCTCACAACTAGAGGTGTAGGAAGAGTAGGCGAGAACTATCGACTGCCGACCTGCCCTTTTATGTTCAATGTGTTCCACCCTGTAAGTAGAATATTTCGTCATTCTTTCCCAGACTTCAATAACCGGGGCATTTACAATTTTTATTTTATTTTCACCCAAGATAATTGAATTTGATAGCCATATGATTTTCTTTTGTTGCTACTGGTATTTTCTGTGCCATAGAACAACTAGTATTATGAAAAAATATTTACAGTTACAGTCATACCCATTGTAAATTTTTTTTTTTTTTTTTTTTTTTTTTTTTGGGGGGGGGGGGGGGGGGTTGTGTTGTGTTGTTCATGTACCTCAAGAATAAAAGATGGACTGGTTGAATTAAGGTCTTTTTTTAATAGTATTACCCAGTACATGTAAAAGGGGACAAATCAAATTTTCACATAATTAAACAATTACAATACTTGGTATTAAAGGTTATGAATAATGTAGTTGTTAACTGAATGCTATTTTTTTCTCCATCTTTTCTTTCTAGCTTGACCCTGTGGCATACCGTATTGAGCCCCTGATCCACCCAACCCTAACAGATATCAAGCCAGTTCTTATGCCTCATCACAAAGGAAGAAAACGCCTTCATCTAGGTGAGAACAAGTTCAGCCACTCTATCCCTCTATCTTATTTCTCTCTCTCTATCTACCTTTTGCTTTATCTCTCTCTCTCTATCTCTCTCTTTCTAAATCTATGTATGTTTGTCTGTCTGCCTCTCTCTCTCTCTCTTTCTCAATCTCTGTCTCTTTTTCTCTTTTTCAATCTGTCTGGCTGCCTGCCTCTATCTATCTGTCTGTCTGTCTCTATCTCTCTCTCTCTCTCTTTCTCAATCTACAATGTATGTCTCTGTCTCTCATTCTCTCTTTCAATCTCTGTCTATCTTTCTCTTTCTCAATCTATGTATCTGTCTCTCTCTCTTTCTCAATCTATGTCTGTCTGTCTCTCTCTCTCTTTCTTAATCTATGTCTGTCTGTCTGTCTCTTTCTCAATCTATGTCTGTCTGTCTCTCTTTCTCTCTCTTTCTCTCTCTTTCTCAATCTATGTCTCTCTTTCTAATTCTACATGTATGTCTCTCTTTCTCTCTTTCATTCTCTGTCTGTCTGTCTGTCTCTCTTTCTCAATCTATGTCTCTGTCTCTCTTTATCTCTTTCATTCTCTGTCTGTCTCTCTCGATTTCAATTTATGTATCTGTCTCTCTCTCTCTCCCTCTCTTTCTCAATCTATGTCTGTCCGTCTGTCTCTTTCACTTTCTCTCATTCTTTCTATACTCGCTCTTTTTTTTGTTTTGGCATGCATGTCCTTTTTTCTCTCTCTCTGTTTATGATCATCTTCTCATCATTTGGTCTTCTGATGTATAACTGCATTTTAATTTTCTTGAATCTGTTAGTAGTACACATCTCCATGCTTCAGCAGGTCACAATGAAGTCTGTCCCTCTTTTGGCATATACAAAAAATAAAAAAAGGCTTTCTGCGTACAACAGAAAACCCAAATTATGTATTCTTTCATCAATATATATATATATTTTTTTTTTTTTTGGGGGGGGAGGGGAGAATCTTTGCAGAAATGTGTGACATCCTCTTTCACATTTTGATAATTGTTAAGATGTAAGCATTTTCTGAAATTTAGACTTGAAGTCGTCTCTGCAGCTTTAGCATTTATGCTACACTCACCGAAATGTCCATCATTTCTACAGGCCCATGGGTTTCCTTGTTAATTACACATTCCTCCTTGTTTACACATTCTGGCCAAGAAATTACTCCCTTGTTGATTTCATGTAGATTTCTCCTTGACTGTAATTTACAAATAGTCAATTGCAATTCCTGTGCAGCTGTTTTGTGTCAATTTCACTCTTGGTATTTCCTGTGTAATATACAACAAACATTATCATGTACAAAATTGTGTGACCTACTTCTCAACTAAACCACATTAAACCAGTTCAAAGATGATGTAATAAACTCAGAAAGTTTGTTAACCTAGGGATAATTTTTGTAGGAGTTTGTTGAACTCAAATTTTCTTGAGATGATCCGATTTGGGTCAAATAATTTGTGGTAAATTTAAAGTTAGTAGGTTTATAATTGTTTGGCTCTGTCTGGCCTCCAATTTTTTTAGAAATTGAAGACAATAATTACTAAATCAACTGCTGTGATATATCAACTCTATGAATTTTCTGAAACAGAACTATGCTAACAAGCCAGACAGTAACAAGCTATCTCAATTTTGAATCATTAATTCACTATCAATCAATGCAGCATTCATACCCTATATTGGTCTGTACAGTCAGAGCTTTTATTGCTTTCGCAGTCATAATTATATCAGGGTCTATCACTATGAACATGACTGACAAAGAAAGCGGACAAAATATACAGTTCCTCAGGTAGACAAAGGAACATCCCTTCACTGCTATTATGTAAAAAAAGTGTAGAACAAGTGTCATATGCATATTCACCTGTTCTACACATTGTTACACTTTGTCTACCTGAGGAACTGTATATTTTGTCCGCTTTCTTCGTCCGTCATGTTCATTAGTGTATGTTCATTACGTGGTTAACTGACTTATTGTTACATTAGTTTAAGAAATAAGCGTACCTTGCCTTGCACGTCTAATATCGGACCTCTGACTGTGTCGCGCTTTTTTTGAGCTAATTTTAGACCATGGGTTATGAGTAATTTAAACCTCCTTTGTGAATTCGGGCCTAAAACTTTCAATTCTGATCCCTTGTAAGGAAAAATAAAATAAAAAAGAGTTGGTATAGAGCACTGCTGGATTTAATCGTATTTATTTCTTTAAACAGAACTTCGAGAAAGCCTGTCCCACTTTGGCTCTGACCTCAAGCGTAGCCTGCTTGAGTCGATGAAGAAGACGTGGGCCACCCTGCATCAGTTTGCCCTGGCTCATCGGACGGAAGAAGAAAACGAAGATAATGAAGATCCCAACAGTGTCACGGACGAGCAGATGGAGGCAGTTGCCGAGCAACTGAGTAAACAGCAGCTAGCCAATCAGCAAGCAGAAGCGGATAGACAGCCGAGAGAGCAAGGTAGCTTTTTAAATGTTCAGAAATAAAATGTCTCAAATGATGGACTGGATCTGTTTCATATCAGCAGATCTAAGTGTACTATCTGAAATATGATGCACATTTTTATAACAATGTATTTTGGATTGCTTTTATGTCATCTTCTGCTCCCCTCTGTCAAAACTCGAAACTATATCAGACGGTCATGAATGAAATATTTGCTTCGCTTTAAAAAGAACCCCCGTATGCTAAGTACATGCTTTACCTCCCCCACAACTGAGCTGTGTGTGGTATGTGAAGCCATTGATGTACCAGTGGTTCATTTCTCTAAAACAACCATTGAGTTCTATAATGGAGAAGTATTGTTTCACCTTTCATACTTATTCAGATCTTAGTACTGAAATGTACTTTTGCTAGAGCTAGCCATTTTTTTTTTAAAGTTCTGAATATCATTTGATCATTCTCTCCATTGTAGTTGTCCATAAGATTTTTGTGACTTCATAAAGACAATTTTATTGTGCAAAGTAGAAAAATTGAGTTCTGGTAAAAAAAGAAAATGAATTCTCACAGAATCAAACGAAACTTACACTGAATGTTCAAGATTACAAATAAATGTCATGTGCCACACAATTTTGGAAGAAAATGTATACTGGCTGAGTAATGAGCATAGAAAGATAAGGAAATCAAGGTATGGTAGCCCCGACACCATTTGTGAAGTCCCATATACATGTACATCTTTCTGTGTACAGTGCTTGTTACTTTACCAAGACTGGGCCAAATTTATTATGATTATGATGACTCCAGAACCTTGCAGTACACACCAATACTTACATGCTACATGATCAACCTTTTCTGATCCATTCCACACCTTTTCTTTCACAATGCAATCGCATTTAACCAGAACTCACCTTTATCTTTAAACATTTATGTTTATATTTCCTTTTACAGAAGAGAACCTACGACTTGGCCAGTTGAATGGAGGAAAGCGAATTGACTATGTCCTACAAGAGGCTCCCCTAGAAAGCTTTAACGAATATCTCTTTGCTATGAGCAGTCATGCATGTTATTGGTAAGAAGATGCTAAGCTATTAAAGATATCAAGGCAATGTAGTTTGGGAAGCTTGTCAAATGGTTTCATAGAGTGTTGATGTTAAAACTGGGAGATTCCATGTTGGAAACATGTTTTTGTGTTGTGCCATTGAATCATACTCAAATCTACTGCATGTACTACGGTAGCACCTTGTACAAAAACATGCAAGCGTACACATGCTCATTTTCAGCATCACAGATCTTATATTGATTTGGATATTAATACTTTATTCCAAATTCTTCATCATCTCTGCTTTTCAGAAAAGGGAAGGGGGAGCAAGATGGACAAGCTATATTGAAACTTAAAAAGACTTTTGGAACAAAAATAAATGTACATGTAGATATTTCAACAGTCAACTCAGTATGAAGCAGATGTATGAGTAAGAAAGTGGTTAATACTGTACTAGTAATAATGATCATGATAATAATGATAAAAATTAATAATGATAATATGCCTTGTTTCCCCAGGGAAGCCTTTTCAGTATTAATACTGTTCTCCTTAAGGGCCCGGCAATTATATTATTACTCCGGTTCGATGCTACAAATGGAATCAACAATTGGCCTCCATCAGAATATTGAAGTCGTGTTAAAGATTCCAAGAACCTGTGTATATGTATCTAACCACATTGGAAATGAAATTCCGGTCTATGACAACACGCTCAAATTATATTTTCTCTCTTTCTCCTTTCCTGCAGGGAATCTGAGGACACGGTCTTGTTGGTGCTAAAGGAGGTCTATGGAGTCCTAGGAATCTACCCTCAAATATCTGGACCAAGATCAGACTCAGCACCTAGTACTCCTCTCAGATACTAGTCTGGTCTTAGACCAGTTTGGAATGGTATCAAGCAATGTAGACCACTTCCGGTACCTATTCCTGGTCCTGCTCTTAATCTGTCAGTACCAATGAATGATTGCACGTCAAGTTGGTACTGTTCAATGTCTGTTCCTTTTTTTATGTTTGAACTCATTGTTGCAAGCTCCGAACATTATTAAGCCATGTAGTTGGTGTTGAGTACTGTACATGAACCTGATCTTTTTCTTTGGAGCTTACCGGAAGTCCTATGAATAATGCCATTGATGAATAAATATCCGGTAGGAATTAACCGTCATTGTTGGTCAAACAGTTTTTGAGCGTCAAGTAATGCCTGGCTGGAATGCTCCCCAGGGAGTGGAGATTGTGCGCAAAATGACCGGGGTAATAGTATATCTGTAAAGCGCTTAGAGACATTTGTATTAAGCGCTATATAAAAGCAGAATATTATTATGAATATTGCTTTAGACCAATTTGGAATACAAGACAGTTCTGCTCCTGTACTAATTAGATATTTTCCACATAGTCTAATGCATGTCAAATCCTCCAATTTCTATACCATAATGTTTATGTTCTTTTAACTACCCCCCCCCCCCCCCCACAGAAAAAACAACTCTTACAAGATCATTAAATGTATGTAGAGATTACATACAATAGTTAAGAATGTATACAATAAGATTTATTTATTCGAAAGTTATTTGAGAAGATACTATAATGAAATGCACTTATATGTGATTTTAATTTCTACTAAAAGAAGTTAAATACTGTTACATTTATGTACCATGTACTTGGTAAGATTGCCTACCGGTTCTATAGAATTTGATGACCGGATTAATTTAACATGTAAATGGAAGGGGGAAAAAAAAAATCAAAATCTTTGTCATGCCTGTTTTGTACCAAAATGGTATAAAGGAACAGAAGGTTACTCACCAATTAAAAACAAAAAACACAAAAAAAGCTTTATTTATATGGTGCTTGTTCAAATTGCGAGGGGGGGGGGGGAAGAGGAGAGAATAATAGTTATAAATAGAACATTTTCTTCTGCTGTAAATGTAACTTTGTCCTTTAAAGTCACACTTTTTCCAAGACTTAGATTAGTTGTATGTTTTGGGCAAGTAAAGTTGTTAGCCATGCTGGTCAATAATCTGGCTATCATCTGCCGATAGCCTAATTAGGCACAGCCCTTATGTAAAACCCTGAATGTAGATATATATTTTTATTCTCCTAAAAAAATTATTTAGTCTCCAGTAGATCATATTTAGGCAAATTATTACAGATTATTAGTAATTTCTTGTGCACTGTTTGCATGCTATTTGTTTCTAACCTGTTCCAAGATTATTGCTTCTGCCACAAGCAAGCTGCTTTTTATGATTTTGAAAAGTATTAAATATTCCACAAGTACTTTATCACATGTTTTATGGTAGTACCGGTATGTCCCAGTTTGACATTCTGTGCGAATTATTCGTTTGGACACGTATTACATGCAATTTTGACTTACATAGTATTTTGTTTATGCTCCCAATGTACACTTTTCATGAATTCAACAAAAGTTAATTATTTTTTGCAGCAGGTATACATTTGATTTGATGTGTATGCAATTCATACACATCAACATATATATATTTACAATATCTAGATGTACATGTATGATAATGACATGGTATATAAATATATATACAGAAAAGGGGTCATCTCAAGCATAAAAGGGGTCGTCTTAAGCAAATTAAATAAATCCACTTTAGTCAGAGGGGCTTCCTCACCATAAAAGAGTTATCATACTTCAGGACATGTTTTTTGTTTTGCTTTTTGCACAGAAGTGGCAAGAATTTATATTTGTTATAGTCATTATTGATAATTTGCCAATTCTGAAGATGTCATTTTTAGCGAAAAAATGGGAATGGTTTATGAAATATTTAAAGTGCATTAAAGAAATCATCATAAGCCCATATTAGTATACTGTATAGTGGCAATACTACATGTACATGATTGTATAGGTGTACATGTAATATGAAAAATTATATGATTTTAAAGTTTAACATCTCTTTCTGTTAAGTATTATTTTGAAATGGGTCAGAAATGCCCATATTGCCATTTTATAGCTCACCTTCTAAAGCCTTGTTCAAATTACATGTAGCTTTTAAGAACTTGTTGTTGTTGTAGAAATGGTGAGAATTAAGTAATTCTCAGAAGTTTTATTTAAGATAGGAATACGATGACGCAGTTTTATTTGCTACTCGTACGTGTATTTGATCGAAAGGGCCTTTTATTGGAGAGTGGAAGAAAGAGCAAAGATACTCTCTATATCGGTATTAAAGACTTGAGAATCGAGTATGATACAGGGATCGGAAGTATCAAAACGGATCCTTGTTTTCATGCATTATTTCTTCAATACATTGTTAATTTCTAAAATGTATCCAGCCAATTACAGCCTATTATACGAAAGCATATTAAATCTATTGTTAAAAATGAGATCTCTGGTTTTATGGTGTTATTTGATTTGCGAGTGTGTATTGGTATAGAAGATAAGAGATGGAGAAGTTATATGGACCTAGTGTAATTGTGTAAATCAATTATTTTCTTTGCGAAAGTCTCCAACAGAAGAAATGTGCAGTGTGTTAATTACATGTCTTTCAAAGATGACTACCGGTATTCAGTATACAGTGTGTCCCAAAAAAAACTATACACTTTTGAAATGGCTGCCGAATAACAAAATATATATGATTCTAGGGGGAAAAGTTTTATATGTATGGAAAGCTCATAAACTCAACTTTCATATGAAACCAAAAAGTTTGAAAATAATTCATGCTTGGGTGAGTCCTGGTCACTTTTGTAAAGGGTATGGAAATTAGGTTGCGCAGGAATTAGCCTTCCAATTTGTGAGAGCTAAATCCTTTGGAGCTTACCGAATTGAGGGTGATATGATACATTCATGATTTGCTGAGTGAATTTCATGGTTTATTAAACCAAACTTTTATGCACGGAACAGGAATTTATTTTTCTATTGTAGCATTGTAACTTTCCCTGGTAGACTCAGTGGTGTGTTCATGAGAGTCCGGATGGGGTGATGGTACATGTTGTAATTTCCATGTTACAAACTGTTATTTTTTACATTTGTGACTTTGAATAAAAACCTTCACCCCACATTTCAGTTACCATTTACCTGAAGAATAAGTAGCCGACATCTTGGACATTCCTTTTGTCAACAAACCGTATTTGAATATTCAATTTACATTATCCCTACCTGGGTATTGAGTAAATCAATGAGATGTTCAACTAATCTTACAATAATTGAAATGTGGGGTGAAGGTTTTTATTCAAAGTCACAGATGTAAGAGAATAACAGTTTGTAACATGGAAATTACAACATGTATCATCACCCCATCCTGACTCCCATGAACACACCACTGAGTCATCATAAATTGGTCATATCATCCTCAATTCGGTAAGCTCCAAAGGATTTACCTCTCACAAATTGGAAGGCTAATTCCTGCGCAACCAAATTTTCATACCCTTTACAAAAGTGAGCAGTGCTCACCCAAGCATGAATTATTTTCGCAACTTTTGGTGTCATATGAAAGTTGAGTATTGAGCTTTCCATACATATATAACTTTTCCCCCTAGAATCATATATTTGTTATTTGGCAGCCATTTCAAAAGTGTATAGTTTTTTTCGGGACACACTGTAGTTAATTGGATATCCAACCTTTGTAATAAGTTCATTTGGATGAAAGCAGAAAATTTAGAGAAAAAGAATGGCGAAAGTTTAAAATAAATTGGACCAATACAAATTATGAATATTTGAAAACATCAGATCTGAGGATTATGACATAGCGACGGAAAACTGTTTTGTTTATCAAGAACAAAAGTTTTACTAATTTCTGTTTTTCTCTCTAGTGCCTTTACCCTTGTAGCATTGCTCAAAATATATTGTGGAGAGTATATAAAGACAGGTCCTCTAAATAAAAATGCCATTCTGAGTCAGAAATTTTTGGACAATTGAAATCTTAGTCATTTTGTGTGTTGGAACAAATTGGAAAGTTTTGCATCACTATATCAGAGACGTTACCGATTCAGCCAATTTGAAGAGCCCATACCTTTTGGCGATTGCAACTTCCTTATTTTTTTTCTGATTTGGTTTATAACTTCTGCCAGTATGCTTTACTGATTTTTCTGCTTTCTTCTAGAGTAGTTTGCTAACTAGGTTGGATTTCCCTTAAATATCTTATTACCATTATCAAATGAGGATCACACTCTTAAAACCCTTGTAAAAAGATGGTCAGTAAAATAAGTGAATACATTTGCAAATTTTAATCAAACTTTGGTATAAAGCCTATCTGTCTTCTCCTATGCATACTTCTACCTAGTATACCACACTTAACAAATTGAGTCAACAACAATAAATGAACAAACTTCATCATTATACTATGTTTATATTCATATAGCTCTTTTATTTAAAGTAGTAAGTGCATCCCATCACAAAAAATCACTCGGAAGCAAACCTGGGATAATAATATCAAATCTGCACAAGGATGGATCTTTTACAGAGTGAATCTGTAGCACTGTACTTCAAGGTATATCTTTTTGAAAATGACAGTCATGATGTATGTATGAAATAGACAGATGAGAAACAAAACAATAAGTACAGCTTTGAGCTGGTATATTAACTGTTGAACAATTTTCTTTCTTGATCGTTGAACTGGTAGACAAGAAAAGAGTACCGGTACAAGTCATTTCTTTTTGACATAACATCTTTTTCACTTTGGCATTAAAAAGTGAATGTGATTCTGAGTTCTGACAAATAAAATATTAAAACGAATTGCAATATGGTGGGTCAATATATATTACACTACAATGATATACATGTACAGTAAATAGAAATATTGAGATAAAGAAATATTGCAATTACATTTTTACTAATGAAAAACATATCTTCTACATTTCAGCTATGGGTTGTACCTGTTGGAATACCTCGGAGAGGACCTAAAGCAGTCGGTCCTCTGGTTGCTTACTAACAAGCATTTATGCTTTCTTAGCAGTCAGGTAAAATAACAACCACACACACTCTACCTGTTTTCCAATCCTTTGCCAGATCCAATGTGTATAGAATAAATTTGCGTTCAGGATTTGTAGAAGCGAGAGGATCGAATACTCATGCAAAGACACTGCACAAAGTTTTAAACAGCACACATAAGAAAATCAATATGTCACTTCCATACCTACTACTGGTAATCACTTTCTATTTCAACAAATATTTTGACAAGGAAATTCAATATTGTGCTATTCAAATAAGGGTCTATTATGTCACTGGCAGTTGATTATGACGATGTGATACACCATAGGGCAGAGCTGCCAACCTCGTGCGACCAAAAAAAGGAATCATGATGGCAAAAAAAAAAAGGAATTCATGAAAAGTTGAAAACGAAACTTACAACCACGCGCGACACACTTCCAATGCAGAAATGTTCATTCATCATGCCGTTTTTTCCATACAAGAAGGTAATTTTTTTGGTGGTTATTTTGGTATTATAGGCATTTCATTTTTTTTGAGAATATTTTTTCTCTTCCAAGTATGTTTTAAAATTAGTTTTCTATTGAATTTGTGATCAAATCACCATTTTAGGGCGGTATCTAAACAACAAAACAAACAAATAAAAAAATTAAAATATTGTTTTTTTTATTAAAAAACGTATTTTATGAAGAAAAAACGTAATACCGTAATTTGGAGGAAAAAACAGAGAAATTCCGGCAAAATGGAATAGTTGACAGCTCTGATAGGGTAATTCTATTAATTATATATCAAAATTGGCCAATTAAGCATATGTATAAATTGGCTACTGATTAATTATTCCTTTTAAAGGAAGATTTCTATGAAACATTGTCCTTAATTTATATTCAAGGAAACAAAAATTACAATTCACACTAGTTTAACAATAGGTCTTCTCCCTTAGTAAATACATAATATTGCCATATCCATAATCATCCCATGATTGTTCACTTTATATCTAGTACAGTATCACTGCCTTGAAATACAAAAACTAAGTGAGAAATGCATGCATCATATACCATTCTAGCTTAGCTTAAATAATTCCATAATCATAGCTCGCAAAATCACAAGTTTTGGGGTGAACTTATCAATAACAAAGCCTTGAAAATATTCAAGGATAGCATGTGTAATAAATTCATTTTCTTCATTAAAAAAAAAAATGTGTCTATGGCGTACACTTCATTCAGCAGGTTGAGGGTTCAATGCCTTTCTCATCATTGTAAGAGCGAAATGCCCGTCATATCGGCTGGGATATCGTGACCCATGAGCTTGAGTACTGTCGGTGCTACATCCTGGAGTGATGCATTGTGGGAAGGGTCAATGTACTTCTTCCCAGAGTTGTACATGGCGAAAGGTACTGTCATTTAAAAAAGAAAAAGGTGAGAAATGGGTTAAAAGATACAGGTGTATAATTTGTCCATCCATTCTCAAAATTTTCTTTATTTCTATACAACAACAAAATTCTATTTTATTGAACAAATTTGTCAAAACTGTTATGTTTTAAATATGAACACAGATAGGCTCATCATCATAAATTCAATTCCTTAAAAAAAAACAAGGTCATTTACAAATGCCATAGGTTATTCACATGAATCACTGTCTGATTTATTACAGCAAATTAGCAACAGGAATAACTGATGATGATGGTGATGATGGTGATGATGATGATGATACATAATAATAATGTGAACAATACTAATGAACTACTAGTAAAAGATTCTGGATTTATAAAGCATAGCTTAGACAGGGGCAGGGGTGCACAGTGTTTAACTCTTACCTCTCATTTTTGTGTGTTTTGTACTTGGGCTACCATCTGGGACAAGCATGTCCTCTGCGTTGCCAGGTAGTGGGAGAGGGGAGAGGGGAGAGGGGAGAGGGGAGAGGGGAGAGGGGAGAGGGGAGAGGGGAGAGGGGAGAGGGGAGAGGGGAGAGGGGAGAGGGGGGAGGGGGGGGGGGGGGGAAGGGGAGAGGGGAGAGGGGAGGGGGGAGGGGAGAGGGGAGGGGGCTGTTAGCGGTAAGGGTAGACAGGGGCAGGGGTGCCCAGTGTTTAACTCTTACCTCTCATTGTTGTGTGTTTTGTACTTGGGCTACCATCTGGGGCAAGCATGACCTCTGCGTTGCCATGATCAGCCGTCACTAAGAGGACATAGCCACTCTCTTCACAAGCATTCTTCATGGTTTTAATAGCAGCATCTGTAATGAAGGAAAGAGAAGCATGCAAAATTTACACTTGTCAATTTGTTTATTTGGTGTGGTCTACTCAGACAGCTCTCACTAAAAGATCTACGCCCCTCCACCTGGCAATGTCTCCCAGCTCAGTAATCGGTGTTTTGACTCACCACTCGGAAACTAGAACAACACTACCTGTATGTCTGGATTTCTGTTTGGACTTAGAGGAAAATTTGTCTGTCGTCTTTAGTTTTAAAAACGACATTGTGACTATTATTTGTGACAAGTTCACAAGCACAAATCGGCGCCTTCAACTGCACCTCTCAGTCAAATGAAAGTCCTTCCCCGGGTCGGTTTTTTAACATGGACCGTCCGCAAAAAAACAAACAAATCTTTTTTTCCTCGGCCCCCCAAAATAGGGGTGTGTCTATACACAGAGATTTACTGTACTTATGTCAGAATGATGAGTAATTTATTCATTTTTCGGCTTAGAAAGTACTAAGCCAACTTCGATATTCAGATTAAGGTTTTGGCTAAATATTTTACATGAAGCTTCAGACAGTTCCCTAGCTTACTTTGGAGGCCTTAACTGGAAGGCATATGGTTTTCACATGCAGCTCATTATAAGCTGCACACAATTGTATCTGTATGCATATAATGTGACTGGTTTACTGCAAATAATATGGATTGGCCACATGATATCACAATGGCCATCAGTAAGTATAGTGCCTTAGGGTCGGTAGACTCACTACAGTAAAATACTTAGATGTGATCTGAAGAAGACTTGAGCCATTTTACTTTAATAGCTGAGCTAAATGCTTAATAAAATACTGACGTACTTCAAGTATCAAATTGAATTCGGGCCCAGGGCTTTTTTCTTTGGAAGGGTGTTGGAATAAAAACAGCCTGTCATAAACTTTTACTGTATCAAGATTCATGAGATTTTGGCTTTAAGAATAAAAAATATGAACGATTCATTATCATTCATGCTGTATCAGGAAGACTACCCCTTGAACTACGACCTCCCAGATACCCATCCCTTCCCCCAACACCCACCCCACCAATTAACCTACATAACTATTGTCATAAACCTGCTTTCTATTTCCCAAATTCATGACATAATGGTACTACCATCAAGTGGTTCTTAAATTAAAGGTCAGGACTGACTTGGGGTCATTAGGGTTCATATTGGGGTCAAGAATGGGTTTTAAAAACAGAAACTAGTCCTTTCAAATTCAATGTATAGAAACATCATAGAGGTTACAAAAATCGATCAAGATCGATATTAGGGGGTCAACGGCTC
Organism: Strongylocentrotus droebachiensis; assembly: GCA_035222895.1. Classification (NCBI taxonomy): domain Eukaryota; kingdom Metazoa; phylum Echinodermata; class Echinoidea; order Camarodonta; family Strongylocentrotidae; genus Strongylocentrotus; species Strongylocentrotus droebachiensis. Next base: position 198,514 of record JAVYIG010002178.1, read on the forward strand.
TGACCAATGATTTCAGATGGGGACGCAGGAACATACGAGGAACATATCCGAAAATTGAAGAAAAAGCTTACCTGCCAACATTTGAAAATAAGAATTAGGAAGTATTAGCACGGTATAACTCCGAAAATAAGAAATCGCACTTGCAGCGGCAGTGTAACTGGCAATATGCGGTAAATCTGTTCCAAAAAGCGAATACAAATTCGCTGTTCCATCATGCAGCCATTCAACGCACGCAATACGTGAACTCTCATATCGGGGCACATGATAAAACAAGCTTAATTTGGCTTAAGCACCGCCCCGCCCCCCCCCCCCCCAAAAAAAAAAGAACAAAGGAAATCAAAATTTTAAAAAATCTGAATATTTCAAATTTTAAGGTCCTAAAAATCCAGAAAATCAGAATATTCTGGATTATTCGTAAAGGTTGGCAGGTATGAAAAAAGTGTATGCATTACCTGTTGCTTCACAAGCCTTGATAGTGGCCTCATAGACGCCAGTGTGTCCGACCATATCAGGAGGAGCCAGGTTACACATCACAAACGGGTAACGCTTTGACTTGACTGTAGCTGCTACCTGTGAGGACAGAGAGAGAGAGAGAGAGCAGTAGGGAGGGAGGGGGGGGGGAGCAGTAGGTAGGGAGGGAGGGGAGAGGGGAGGGAGGGGAGAGGGGAGGGAGGGAGGGAGAGGGAAGAGGAGAGAGGGAGGGAGGGGAGAGGGAGGGAGGGGAGAGGGGAAAGGGAGGGAGAGGGAGAGGGAAGAGGGGATAGGGAGGGAGAGGGAGGGGATAGAGAGGGAGGGGAGAGAGGGAGGGGAGAGGGGAGAGAGAGAGAGGGAGAGAGGGGAGAGGGAGGGAGAGAGGGGAGAGGGAGGGAGAGAGGGGAGACGGAGAGAGGGGAGAGGGAGAGAGGGGAGAGGGAGGGAGGGGAGGGAGAGGGATGGAGGGGAGAGGGAGAGAGAGAGAGAGAGGGAGGGAGAGAGAGAGAGAGAGAGGGAGGGAGAGGGAGGGAGGGGGAGGGAGAGGGAGGGAGGGGGAGGGAAGGAGGGGAGAGAGGGGGGAAGGAGGGGAGAGAGGGGGATCGAAGGAAGATAAAGTAAGAGAGCGGGAGAGGGAGGGAGGGGGAGGGAAGGAGGGGAGAGAGGGGGATCGGAGGAAGATAAAAATAAGAGAGCGGGAGAGGGAGGAAAATGAGAGCAACTTCCACAAGAACAATTGAATACCATTTAAAACTGAACTCCATATCCTAAATGAACTCAGCTGATATGCAGTATGTTCGTACATGTATTTCATAAAATAATGTCAAAATAAATTTGGATTCAAACTATAATCTACCTTTTCTATTAGTTTTACTTTCCATAGAGCACACTACAAAGTTGTATGGACTTACAATTGTCTGCGGAAACACTGTGACATTAGCTGCAAGGCATCTACAAATACAAAGACTCTACAAATATGAGGTAGAAACAATTTTTGTTGTTGTACATAATAACTCTTGATACAGGTGGAGTAAATGGTAACTGGTTAGAAGATACTTCTGCCCATGCCGTGCGTAATGACACAATCTTGAATTTTGTGTACAAATGTTACCATCACATCGATGGTTAGGTACAGGGCCCCGTTTCATAAAGCTTGTAATCAATAACAAATGCTTAATTTCTATGACAAATTTGCCGTCAGCCAATCAAACATCACGATTTCAGTAGCTTATAACAGTTATCGTAACTTGTTATTGATAAAAGAGTTTCATGAAACAAGGCCCAGGTCAATGTGCATTAACTAATGTGTACATAGCAAATTTGAACAGCAAGTGTAGTTTAATTCATTCAGTGCAGACATCTTCTTTACCTCGTCTGCAACACCTTGAACGCTCATCTCTGGTTTGAGGTCGTAGGTCGCGACCCGGGGTGAAGGGACCAACTTCCTTTCCTCCCCATCAAACTGCTTCTCCACACCACCGTTGAAGAAGAAGGTGACATGAGCATACTTCTCAGTCTCTATAAGAGCAATCAAAATATAAAACATACAATCAAACCTGCTGTAACGACCACCTGTATAGAAAGACTACCTGTCTACAAAGACCACATTTTTTGTTTCCCTTGAAACTGGTTTCTCATTGAAACATGTACTAAAGGAACCTGTACATAAAGACCACTTGCCTTAAAGACCACTTTCTTGTCTCCCTTGGGTGGTCTTATAGACAGGTTTCACTGTACACTATACCCAGTGATGCTCTGACATACGCCTGTCTACAAAGACCACATTTCTTGTTTCCCTTGAAACATGTACTTAAGGAACCTGTACATAAAGACCATCTGCCTATAAAGAACACTTTCTTGTCTCCCTTGGGTGGTCTTTATAGACAGGTTTCACTGTACACTATACCCAGTGGTGCTCTGACATACGCTTTGGCAACAAGAATTGCTTTGGGCTTTATTTGGTCAAAAGATATCGGGTTAGGTGAGCTTTGTAAATGTATTGAGATTTAGGTTAAGTTTAGGTTAAAAGGAGGAGAGACCCCGAGGCCATAGTGATTGAAGTATTCTTCTCCCTTCTTAGGCCAAGCTAGGTGATATGCCAAATCATTAATAGGGACTTTTAAATTTGCACGTCGACATAGTGGATTGCTACGTGTGACGTCCTTTTAAGACACTGCAATCCACTATGTCGACGTGCAAATCTAACAGTCCCTAATAATGATACAAATAATGATAAACAGATACCTTGTATATAAAAGATAAGGGATAAGGGTAGGTACATTTATAATGTTGGTCAAGAATTGAAGTTGAGAATTTGGGTAGTGTAGGATGCTGACTGCAGAGCAGTCATTGCGAAAGCACAAATTGTACAACCGAGTCAGTACCAACATAAAAAGTACAAGTTTATCCACTGAAACGTGTGTATTGCAATTAACTGGTTGTCGGCAAACTTACAAGTACAAGCAAACTATAACATAAATATATGGCTGTTTCTTCTGATTACGGTAAATCTGATACAGCACAGTTAAAGTGCCCATACATTGTACAAATCAGGGATCATATTCTAAACATGGCTCTATGTGGTTACAGAGCTGCCAACCTTTGGAAGTACAAATAAGTAGTCAGCACCTCCAAAATTAGTACTTTACCATCAAAATTAGTATTTTTCAACCGGCCTTCCTTTCACCTATTAAAAACCTCAAAAAATCACCTTGAAGATTCACACACAAGTGACTATAAGCCACTCCATATAAAATGATGCACTGAATTCACAATATGGCTCTTGTAAAAATCTGCAATAATGTAGTACACAGGTTACCTTTTAGAAGGATGAAATAAAATTTTGTTCCCTTTAATAGTAAGAGACAGATGATAGAAACATATAAAAGAGAGGTATCAGTTCACTTCGCTGAAACCCGAGTGACTTGACTCACGCAAAGATCCTACAGACAAGGAATATCGCTGGAAAAAGAAACAGCACCAAGCCAGAAAACTTAGGAGTAAACATAAATTAATCATCCTTATTTTCATCTACTCTATATCTACCGTTGTGAAAGAACCTTGATCTAGCAAATATGAAGGAAGCTGGGCCCTGTTGCGTAAAACTTACCATTGATGGTAGCTTTGCCGTCAATGGTAACTACCATGGTAACGGAACTCAACAGCCAATCAAAATCAAGGTTCCCATAGTAGTTACCATTGATGGCAAAATTACCATCAATGGTAAGTTTTATGCATCAGAGCCGAGATGCGATCTGTGAGTTTCACATGTAAAGTGTACCTGCGCAGTGATACTGTAGTATGCCCTTTGCTGATAGCCATTCTGCCAAGACGTTCTTAGCCTTTTCAGGTGGAAAGATGACTGGAAGGTTGAAGTCTTCTTTGTATTCAGTCATACAAGTCACACTCTGAAGATTTAAAAACAACAACAATCAAATAAACAAACAAACACACAAACAAACATACAAACAGTCAAAAATATGATTCTTTAAAGGCCATGTATAATTTTAGTAAGCCCTGAAAAAACTGTTGTCAGATTTCTTTGATTTTAGATCATAAATACCAGATACTAGTTAATGCATACCAAGCTTCTGTAAAGTGTTTTTCTCCTCAAGCGAAATATTACACAAATGAGAGGTTAAAAATGATTTACACTGTACATATCAGGCCTGGGATGTAAATTCCAACTACAGTAAATCCACTAAACAAGTGTAAAACTATGAGGACTGTGTCTTTATGTGCTATCTCCGGGCGAAACGCTAAGATTATTGTGCAGGGAGCCATCAGGGTGGAAGAGTCCTAGCATATCGAAGTGTACAGCTGTTATCTTGCATTTCTTGCAGATATTTACACTAAAAGTCATCCGAAATCATGGACAGAATGCCAAATGATCTCATGTATACACATATATCTTTTCATGTCAGGAGAACAACGTGTGGCTATACTGTACATTTACTTAGCTTTAATAGTCAATGCACAGGTACACAGCAAAAGGTATGGTAAATATCGAGTGCCTTGGGGCAAGCAAATGATTACATGCATATTAATGCAGAGCTCGTTGTTGTTGTTAGATTATGTTTTAAGGTATTTCAGTCAACATTGACTATTTATGCCTAAAATTGCTCCAATCACTTATATACCGGTACATTAAATTAAAAACTTAACCACTGTATAAATTTGCTTCCTAGGAGTAGAAAACAGCATGGATTTTGATCAAATGGGGCCTGTCACCACGAAATGAGTCCAGTTGGTCAAAAAAATTATTCCTGTTTTTAAGTATTATATGAATCTACATTAAGTAAGCTTTAAATTAAGGGGTCACACATTAAAATTGATAAATTATATCCAGAAATATGAACAAAAACCTAATTGGACTTTATAAACAATGGGATTACCCAGTTTTGAGATAATTAGGTGTAAAGTTAATGATGCGTAACATATTATAGTCTGGTCAACAACAACATAGCAACAACACATTTTCCATCATTCGATTTCAATGAAACTTTCAACAAACAAAGAATTTAATAAGTCGATTTTTGGAAAAATCTTAAATGTGGTAGGTGGGTCAATTTTCAGTACATACACACTATACATCGCTATTACTACGATTGAGCCTAATGCGACACTGGACTCATTTCGTGGTGACTGGCCCCAAATAGTGATTGATTTCTCAAATTGCCTGAAGGCAACCAATCTATGTACTAGCTTAAAACCAAAGATATGTCGCTTATGAATATAATGTGTACACTGTAACTCCCACATTCAAGCTAATATAGATCTGAAGAAAGAAAAAAAAAATAATCCCACACAAAAGTGTTTAAAAAGTCTCTCTTCATAAAAAGTTAATTTTTTCACAATATAATTAATGGATTACATATATGTGACCCGGCACCACAAAACCACCAAAAAGTCGCAAAAAATTATTTTCCTGATTTCATCTGATTATGGAAGAAGAAGTTCTCCTCATTAAAATGGTATATTACTTGTCCAAATTGAAGCTTCCAAACCCTTTCAATTTAGTGAATGAAAAGAGCTGGTGAGGGAGGTTACTGGTATTAAATTGTGAGAAAGAGAGCTTTAAAGTTTGGGGCTATTCAAGCATGCGGAGCAAGCAAACCACAGGGAAATCAATAGAAGGGTGAATCAAAAGGCCATAGCAACCACTATGAAGAGATTTTCAGATTAGGCTGAAATTTGGCCTGATGGTCAAACATAGTCTGTTCATTATGTTTCTGAGGTTTCAATGTGTGGACTTAAGTCTTTCAAAAGTTATTATGTTGTAAATGTATAGAGTTGTAATTGGACAGATTAAGTGAACTGCAACATAGTGCCGAGACACCTGCACTAGACAATGCCTATTCATGGTGGACCCGGAGTCTTTTTGTTCCCCCTTACATAACACTGCTTGTCACCTATCTTGTTTTGTATACATCTGGGCAATTATTTGTAACCACATTATCAGGAATTCTCTCGTCGCTGTCTTGCCCGAAGTGTTCAGTAAGCAAAGCTGTAAGGTTGGCCTGATCCCCCGCAGCTAGCCCCCGCATCATCACTTCGTTGACCGCCCGAGCTACCCGGGCATCTGCGTTGGTGCACCCCGGTACCATCCCACGGCTCTGCTCACGTACAAAACCTGGCATTGTAACGACGTTGTAGACTTTTTCGCAACTTGTCACTCTCAAATGTATAAAATATAATAATGTTCTTAGGTCTACTCTTGATCAGCAAATTCTGGATATGTGATGTACAATCAAGCTACTAGAAGTCGTTAACGGAGAATATAAGACGAACGCAAATCTGGAACTCGGATGTGAAAGCGGATACAAACAAAATGGCGCGCCGCACTGATTGCTATAACGGACCAATCACAGCCCGCGTAGCACGACCCGTTAGCAACGACCGACCATTTCCGGACTACGATAATTTCGCTCGGGAAAAGTGATCAAATTTTGGAAGAGACCGAAGGCTGTGCGAAAAAAACTGGTCTAGAAAAACCGTTTAAAACACATCTTCTACTATGTTTTAGACTTCCAAATTTTGATACTAGGTACAGAAAAGACCACTCTTTCAGAAAATGCAAAAAAACAAAAATCTATTTTTTTCACCTAAATTGACATTTTAGCTGATTACGGAGAATCGCTGGTTGCGACTTTTTGTTGGTTTTGTGGTGCCGGGTCACATATATTAAAATACAGACGAGGACACATTTAATTTTCACTTACGATATTTTGGGGGACGACGCTCGTCTCAAAGTTGCGCTTGATGGCAATTGCTTCAACAATCTGCCTCATGCGATCAGCCCTGAAGTCAATAAACATCAGCGTATCCCCATCTCGAATGCATCCTTCCTTATCCACGATGATGGGCGTCAAGAACTCATCCGTCTGTCTCTCACTGCCCTCCTTATCATATCGAGATTGCACCAACTAGGAAAAAGTAGATGGAGAAATATTGGAGTGGTATTGCATAAAAGCCTTTGTGCAATTAAACGAGTACTGGGGGGTGTTTCATCAAGCTGTTCGTACAGTTATGCATGACTTTACGAACGACTTGTATATGAAAAGCCAAATGGGATGCTCAATCATTATTAACTGCATTATCTAAAGTTGAACTGTGCAGATGTAGATTAACATAATCATTATAACAAACATTTTCAATGCAAAGTGTATTTTTTGCCATAATTTAATTGAGTTTATTGGAAATATCAGGAAAAACTTTGGGCATCCTATCAGGCACTTTATATACAAGTCGTTCGTAAAGTCATGCGTAACTTTACGAACAACTTTATGAAACACCCCCTGGTAACCCCTTTGTGCTACTGTCTTAATGCACTTTGAGTAACCAGATATAATTTGAAATCTCACAAATATTTGTCATGGTCATTGTATAATAATATGACCTCAATGATTTCCCTCTGAAAAAAAAAACAGTAGATAAATAGAGTATTGCCTGTTGTGTAAAAGAATAGGGCAATATTCATATTTTATTGAACTATGGTATTCATATCATTCATTTTTCCTTTCATTAAAAAAATAAATAAATAGGAAATAAATTATTTTCTTTTATCATTGATGTCTTATACATAGCACACACATTTTAAGAGTCAAAACGTCAGGTTGCTCTAAAAATTCAAAAGAATTCAAAACTAGAACATTGATGATGGCGAAGTTACAATTCTTGAAATCAGAAAAGTCACAACAGTACATGTACATCATCTGCTCAGAGCTAAAAGGGCACAAACTCTGTATTAACATATAAGAGTTAATGCCCTTCTGTCTCCAAAATCCAACAGCCAACAAAATCCCTCGCTCTGAATGGGAAACAATTTTAAAGAATGATGCATCTACTGTACACGCAGAGATGCCAACCTCTAGACACAAAAAAAAACAGACTGAGTATCCTAAAAAATCAGATTTTGGAGAGAAAAATCAGATGTTCTCGAAAACTGGACACTACCAATGGCCGGTTGGCCCGGGCCAGTAAAATTTTAGAAAAATGTCATACTGGTACGTACGGTCAAGTAAAATGTTTGCTCTTTCATTAAAATTTTAAAAGAAAATTGTAGAGCAAATTATATGTTGGGGTTGCTGGGGTTTACTTGTACATGTTTCTACGCGATTCCTTGGTTTTCATTGGTATTAACAAAAAAATCGTATTTTAAGAGGTGATATCGTATGATCGTATTCCACTCTTATTATTGTACTAGATACGATTAAATCGTACTGGTTGGCATCTCTGTACAAGGATGATTTTCATACCTGAATAACATTTTCTTTGGTTGTAGTTTCACCAATACCCTGCACCAAGCCCTCAAAGGCGACCTTAATCCTCTCATCTCGCTTGTCTCGATCCATTGCATAGTAACGACCCATGACCGTTGCTAGGGAGCCATATTGTAGTTTAGCGAGGTGGTCTTGGGTTTGTTTCAGGTACTTCACTACAAATCCAGAATTAAATTGGAGATTATTGATTGATTGATTGATTTTATTTCATTTTCATATAACAATTGTTTGCACAATAAAGAACATAGTTGACAAAGTAAGATCATAATCATGAAGATAAAAAAAAAAACCTACTGGAAAGCATAGCTTGTTTTCGTAGGTTCCCAAGAATAAATATAATATGAACATTATTTGCATAAATCATTTTAAAGTGTCTTAATAATCACAGTAAAATAGATATAATATAATAACATATTTTCATAAACTATTTTAAAGTATCTAAATAATCAAAATATACAAAAAGAAAAGAATGACCAAACGGGACACAAACAGGACAGGAAACTGACATAATAAGATAAGGCAAGACATGACAAAACAATTCATAACAGGACAAGATAAACAAGACAGGACAAGACACACACAAAAAAAAACATGACAGGAAAAAACAAGACAAAAACAAAGCTGCACTTTTTCTTTTTCCTTCTTCTTTATTACTTAATTTGAATTGAAGGCAGGGAGAAATGTATTTGTATAGCATAAAGAGGGGAGACACTTGGTGCTTCGTGAATCAATCGACTACGATAAACTACATTAGGTTCAAATGTCCGAATGATCAAATCTATCAAATAAATTCATGACATATGAAAAGAACACTTGACTTCACCTCCAATTTTATTCCCAAGTTTCATATTCGGAAGTTTAACTAGGTTTAATTTAAAGAATTTTGGATATTGAATTTATTTCAAATTAAATTAATCGGTTATATTTGGGAAGGCAGCATTTTAAAGCAGGCTCGAGTACAATGCTATAAAATCACGTGGTTCAGCATAAGGATAGCTAGCAGCAACTTAAAAGTAATCATGACATTCAACATGTCATGAGCTCAAATAGTCCTTTAGTCACTTACCAGCACTGGTAGGGCTTGTGTCTCGGCCATCACCAAAGAAATGGACAAATGTCTGAGGAACACAAGCCTCCTTCATACCGCCAAGCAGAGCAAACAGATGACTGATGTGAGAATGTACTCCTCCGTCGCTTACCTAGCATATATGAACACAACACAACACAAGTTGGGTACGAGCAACAATGTATTTACTAATTAATGATTTAGTATTATTAAGATGTATGTTGTACTGTGCATATTGCATGTATTGTATACATTATAATAGGGTTTATTGTGAATATCTGTGAGTATGGATACTTTCAATCCTTATTGCTCCAAAACAAAAAATATTATATCTCTGAAACTTTTATGTGTTTTAGTGAACATGTCAGAGATTACATTTCATGAAAAATGTTGTCAAGGTCACGTGATCCACAAGGTCAAATCTTAGGTCAAGAGGTCAAAGTACCCATACAAATACAAATCTTCAAAATGACGGCAGATTTGGAATTCTTATTGAATACCCTTTCCAACAATACAAATTTTGTGAAGATTGACCCATTAGGTCTCAAGATACAAGGGTTCAAAGGTAGGCCCGCCACCCCCATTTTTGAAAAAATCTCAAAATTTGGTGGGCCGTATCTCCCAAACCCCTCACCCGATTGACCTAAAATTTGGGATTTGGTGCTGTGAGATCACACTCAACAAGTACACTAAGTTTCATCAAAATCAATAATGGTCGGATTAAAACCATTGGGTGATTTGACATGGAATGACCCTACACCATATCACAGACACTGATAACACGTAGGGCCGTGCATCTCAGATTTAACATTGTTAAACGATGCCTTTAAACCTTAAACACAAAACCCAGACTGCAACGCTGATCATAACTTTATACCTTTGACCTTTTAAAATAAAGCCTGTTGCGAATTGTTGCCGGAGCAATTGTCAGAGGCTCATTAGATGTACAAATAAAGAGCTATAAATCCAAAAGGAGCTAAATCCATTTTTGTAAGTTCAGAGAAAAAAGAAATTGATCACCAGATTTTTACAGGCGTCTAAGGAAAAGTGATATTAGAAGGTACATGTACATTTTGTCATAATAGCTCCCAAAATTTAGGTAAATAATTTTGTTGAAATACGGGTACCGGTACTTACATAAATTAAGTGAACATGTTTTTATATGGATAACTCAATTTTTATCAAAAGTGGATTTAGCTCCTTTGGGAATTAAGCTCTTCAAATGCAAATCAATGTCTTACCAAACCAAGCAAATGCATCCTGCCGTTACCCGCTTTGGCTCTCTGACAAGCGTTCAGGTAAGACTTCTGAACGAAGAGCGTCCTTTCCTTGATGGCTAGGTCTATCTTAACGATACTCTGGTACATCGCACGGCCAGCTCCAATGGTCAGGTGACCGACCTCGCTGTTACCCATCAGGCCTTCTGGCAGACCGACCGCGTGGCCGGAGGCGTCCAGGGAGACGAACTGATGGGACGTCTGGAGTTCGTCCATGACTGGGGTCTTGGCATTCAGGATGGCATTGCCTGTACAGGAAGATTAGAGGCGTGTTTAATTGTCATGCAAAAAGAAAGAATAGGCCTAGGCCTACTACATCTACATTGCACTGGGATTCTCATTATGATGAACTATCTGTTAATCTGTTAGCAAACATTGGCATTATATTCTACATATTATAGTTTTTCATTTTTAAAATTTAACTAGATCTAGACCCTATATTTTTATTTAAATCATTTTTAAAAAGTATCTTTTTTTTTAAGTCAATAGATTCGCTAAAATACTGTATGTAACAAATTGATGAAAGGATACCTAAACAAACATAACAAAAGTTATAAAACATTGAGCTTGTACATGTACTTTTACAGTCGCTAGGAAGCACCTGAAATTTAGCACAGAGGATAACTCTTGTAAATGTGTCAATCAGCTTGCAGCTTTGTTTTGGGAAAGCTTAGAGATCATTGGGTAATTGCTTTCTTCAACTCTGTAAATTATGCAACATCATGATGATCAGGTGAATATTGAATAATTAATTACCTCTTGGGTCATCTGAGATACCCCAGCCATCAATCACAACCAGACAGACGTTCGACATGATGTCTTGATGATATCAGCAAAACACTCTGCAGAAAAGAGAAAAAACAGACATGTAGACTACATGTAGATCTAGATTTCAATCAAAACATTCAATATTCAATTAAAAAGTATACCGGTACAACTAAAGGCACTATCATTATCAAGCAATATCAAGCCAAAGTGAACGCAAGGGCGCTAGTGTAGTTCCGTATCCATTTTTTTTAGCAGTTTAAAAATCCTTTCTTCGCAAAAGAATTTTATCCCAATTTTTAACTAATTTTAATCATTATCATATATTGCATTTTCCACCAGAATTTGGATCACATTCGACATCGTGAAACCTTCGTTTAGGGCTTCGATGTCGACGTCGTCGCTCAGTACCCTCTCTACGCTGTAGTCCTGCACCTCAAACTGAAGCTATCAGTACACAATTATGCATATTTCTCGTATGGTTTATGGTATCGCGCATACGAGAATTCTGCATAATTTTGGACTGCTAGCTTCAGTTTGAGGTGCAGGACTACAGGGTAGAGACGGTACTGAGCGACGACGTCGACATCGAAGCCCTAAACGAAGGTTTCCCCGATGTCGGATGTGATCCAAATTCAGGTGGAAAATGCAATAGATCTAGACCTAGACCTAGACCTAGATCTATATGATTATTATTAAAATTAGTCAAAAATTGGGCTAAAATTCATTTGCTAAGAATGGATATTAAACTGCTAAAAAATGGATACGGAACTACACTAGGCTAGCGCCAAAGCAAGTGCAACATGATTGATATAGAGTCTAGTCATCAATTTCCATTTCCGACCAATTAAGCGCATAGCCATAGCCATAGACTAATCACAACTAAACCATACAGAGAAAGTCAGAAGCATGAATATTGCAGACATGTCATAAAATCTATACAATCACAATGGGAATCTGATTAAAGTCAACGTTTTTTTTTTTTTTTCGTTTCAAGTTATAGATCGATCAAAAGGACCCAAACCACTTCACTACAGGTTCAGCGATATTCCAGGCCGGGCCCGGGTACGAACCCGGGAAATGACTGGCGCTGTCCGGTGCCAAAACAGACTTGAGCCTGAGGCTGAGCTACCGACTCGCTCTCACAGATCACACTCACAGTCACAGCTCTCTCTAAGTCTAAGTCTAAGTTACTAATTTATGATTAAACAAATCGTTTATATGATATAGTATATCTAAACGACAGTGAATAAACAACATCATCAATATAAAACAACGAATAAGTCACAAAACAGAGGGTTTAAAAATTACCTTCAAGTTCAAGATACCGGCAAACTCTGCAGCTGACGGAAGTTATTCCGAGGTCAGTCTTTCTGAGCTGAGCTAGCTATACCGTACATATAATTTGCACGTACACACATTATCACCGTGCTATGGCATGCAAATGTAGTCTTCTTTCAGATCTTTGTTTTCATTGAAAAAAATGCCCAGCATATTTTTTGGTGAAAAATTTAAAAAAGGCAACAGAAATAATGATTTAATAAATCATTATTGAATCAATTCAATAATTAGAATGAGGAAATTAAGTTTTGGTAAGTTTGATTTCCTAAACTACATTTCACATCCCCCCCCCCCCAAAAAAAAAAAATTGTTTGTAGACTAGTGTCTGATATAATAATCTAGGCCTTTGCAAAACATGTCAGACGATCAACATTTTAACATCCTAACTATTCAATCTAAACAATGAATCAGGGGAGTGGCATAAGAAGTCACAAAATATTTATAATTCAAGTGGTGCATGCTCTATACTCTAAACAAATCCCTCTGCCCCCTGTCTGTCCGTCTGTCTGTCTATCTGTCCGTCTCTCTGTCTCTGTCTCTGTCTCATCTCTCCATCTCTCAGTCTCTAGCTCTCTCTCTTTTCTCTCACTGGCTATATCTATATCTCTCTTTCTCTCTTCGCTCTTACTTCCAATTTATCTATATCTATCTTTCTAGCTCTCTCCGGCTCTCTCTCTCGATCTCTCTCGCTTTATATAATATTTCTATCTATATCCATCCATCTAGTCTTGCTCTCCTCGTAAATTCCATCAATCGGAATGTAATAAATTATATCAATCGAATAACATAACTTTTTCTAAAGGAAATTACTAACTTTGCAATAAAAGTCTTTCTAACACCTTCTAGTTTATGACTTCAAAACTTCACTGTAATACAATGAAACTCAAACCACATCAAACTCTTGCTTCAATGTATTTCAGAATTTATTGCTCTATCTTCTTGTTCCGCCATCAAATAAAATAATATACACCAATTTGGCGCACTATTCTGTTTGGATTTTTAATCGATGCAGATTCTTTTAGGGTTCCCAATTTTTTTGTTTTGCTGTTTGTTGAGTTTATCGGCTCAAAGTTCCTCCGGGAATCTCATCATAATAGTTTTGGCTCATCAAGTTTTTGACTTATAGCATTCTCCTTTATTTCGACTGTGACTCAATGATATCTTATACACATTATTCCGACTGTTATGTTGAAGATTCTTTCTTGTTTAACATGACATCATTTTGGGCTATCCATTTGTGTGCTTTTTTTCTGTATCTGTATAGGCCTACTCACTTGCCCTTGATGCATCGTTATGCCAAGCAGGCCCGTAGCCAGAGTTTGATGGGTTTTTTTTTTTTGGGGGGGGGGGGCACATACATGTAATCGATCGACGTCCTGGGGAGGGGTCTAAAAAAGTTCAACCGATCTTGGATTTTTTTTTTTTTTTTTTTTGTGGGGGGGGGGGGTGCACTTGCCTCCCGTGCCCCCCTCCCCCGTGCCCCCCCCCCCCCCCCGTGGCTTCGTGCCTGATGCCAAGTTGGGTGATATTGTACCAAGTCACTCTAACTGACTGTCTTGCGATTCCATCACTTTGGCTTCCTTTCTGAAGAACTTCTATTGAACTGATTGTTATCTACTGAACATGTTGAGAGTGATGTTAAATTGTTAATGATCCCTAAAGACTTCCACTCCCGCCCTTGTTTATGTTACTTTAATGTTTAGTAGCCTATCATGTGAGCTATTTGAACATCTTTCTAGCTAAACTCAGCCGATATGTTAAAAGGCTTTCAGGAACTTCCCCGCGTTTTTTTTTGTGCTATACTTTCCCTCTTTCTGGGCGAGAAACACGCACCGCGACTATAGTACATAATTATAACAGCGGAGGGAGGGGGGGGGGGCTGTTTCTTCATTCTGTATTGTGTTTCAAATGATGTGTTCGGTAGACTTGTAGGTTTCCACTTATTACATTTCCTCCTTGTTCGATGGGATGCATCGCGATTTATTTCTTCCAGATCTAGATCTCGACCCATTTCAGCCCATTATGAGGAAGTTTCCCAGGAATATGGTCCACGGTTTGATTGCGCGTATACCCCCTAGTTTTTAAAACATTACAATAGACAATGTTTTGTTTCTTGTCATCTCCAGGCTTTTGTACTTTCTTTCTTTCTGTTTTACTTCTTCTATTTTTCTTCTCCTCCTTTTTCATCTTCTACTTCTTTATTTTCTTATCTTTCTTCTATCTTTTTTTCTTCTCTCTCTCTTTTATGAAATAAAGATGCGCGTATTAAACGTTTACGCGAAATGCGCATAATTATAACGCCTCCAAGCTTTGAACCAAAATGTGTTTATTGTGCCCATTGCTTCTAATTTTGGATGCACTTGTAATTCCCTAAAAAAAATCACTGCAAAAGTTATCCAGAAAAGATTTTATCGACATGGCAGAATACGAGGACTGTGACGTAGGATCGCCAGGTCCGAATTCGAGCCTCACCTTGGAGGATTTACGAGGAAGGGTGCGGTGTCTGGTGGAGAGTTTGGGGCAGGTTCGGGAGATGGTGTCAGAGACCTCTGTGGGGTTTCAGCACACATTCAATAGACTGGATGGGGTGGCACACGGGATCAAGGAGATGAATCGAGAGGTTAGTGACGGTTATTTCTGTCTTGTGTTGAGAAAACAGTAGTTTGTCCTCTTCCCATATCTAAAGTTTTTAAGAACTGTTTAACATCTACTTCATTATCACTTCTTCATCCTCTTTATCGCTTTCTTCTCGATCTTCTTTTTTTGTGGATTTCTTCGTCTTCTTTTCCCGCATTCTTACATTCTTCTGCAATAGCTTGTCACTTTAAAAAAAAGTAAAATATTAATGGTACAACGTCTTTGTTCGATGAAAGCTTATGATTAATAATGGCAAGATTTGTTTCTTCTTCCAGTGTTAAGACCAAACGCAAATAAGTATCGACTGGTTGTAGCCTATGATTTTTAAATGCAACGGGTTTTGAAATAAAAATCTCTTCATTCATTTGATATTTCTATAAGGATGGCTTTGAAAGAAAATAAAGAAATCAACGAAAAAAGTGCAAATATCTAAATCATTTGTTTTGATTGCATTGGTGAATAAAAAACCTCTAATTGACTGAATATTTTAAAACGATTGTATATAAATCCCATCTGTTATCATTGTATTCAATCTCAAAATAAATGACGTTACGTTTCAGTTAATGCACTTTTTAATGTATTCCCCCTCCCCTTCCCTTCTTCTTCCCCTTTTTTCTTCTTCTTTTGTATTTGTGTTTAGATTTTCTCTGCTCTTATTTTCCTTTTCTCAACAATACTGTATACTTGTTAAGGGGTTGACGTTCATAAGGCTAATTGCCCTTTTTGTTAACCCCACATTCCCATACAATTTTGTTTGCTCCTTCCCTTTGTATTTTTCTTGTAATCGATCTTTCATCTGTATACCATGTTTTTTCATGGAGAATGAAATAAATGAAATGAAATGAAATGAAATAATGATATATGTATACGTGTATCGAGAATAAACGAACTCTATCTTAGTGGTTTGGTTTCTACCAAAAAAAACACGCTTATTTGGTGTTTATCACTTTTTTATTTATTTTTGTGTCCAGTTAAGGAGCACTCGTGAGGCCCTGGAGCAAGCGAAGGCAAAGCTGGACCAGGAGCTTGATCCCCAAACCGAACGAGCGATGGGCAAGTTCTTGAGGGAGCACCTCAGAGCGGCCACACCCAGGGAGGACTTTGCTCTGTGTCGGAAGATCCGCGGTTCGTATCCCGAGCCGGTGGACAGGGTAACCACTGCGAGGAGGCCCGCAGGAGGGCCGATGGTCCATCAACCACAGTGCGCAGAGCCTGGTCTTTTTCCGTTTTAGAGAGTGCGGATGGAACTCAAGGAAGGGGGTATTAATGAAGGCAAGGGAGGGGGGTTGGGGTTGGGGGGGGGGGGGGGGTTGGAAATATAGAGCTAATGGAGATAGATACACAACTTTGAGAGAGATAAAGATCAGGGGTTCATGTCCCTGAGGTGGACAAAGAGAGAGAGAGAGAGAGAGAGAGGAGAGAAAGAGAGAGAGAGAGAGAGAGAGAGAGAGAGAGAGAGAGAAAGAGGCTTCGTAAGATCAGGGGTTCATGTCCCCGAGGTGAACACAGAGAGAGAGGGAGACAGACAAAGAAGGAAGACATTTTCAAGAGAAAAGAAATGAAATTGAATAAAGACCGCAAAATGAAATAGACTAAAGGAGAGAATTGGATGAATAGTAAATAAGAAAAATAAGAATAATGAGAAGTACAAGAAATAGTGAGAAAGAATGAGTGCCAGTATTTATCCAATAAGAGTGATAAAAGAGTAATATTAATAACATATAGAAAGTATGATGATATGAATACAAAAGGCAATTGTATATGTCCAGAAAAAATATCTAATGATATTCATATTAATAAAAGAGGACTAAGTAAATAAGTTTGAAATAGATATAAATTGTATTGTCTTAAATGTAATACAAAAAATGCATGACTTACAAAATTAATGTATAAACATTTGGAATGATGAATACAAAGCAATATTTGTCGTAGTACTGTAGAAACAATACTGCAATCACATTATCCAATAAATAAGCCATTCTATAGTAAAATTTGAGGTTGTGTTTTTATTTTATCATACTATCTGTGTCACAGCAAACATTATGACATACTAACAAACTTGTGTTGGTTTTAATGATTGAACAATATAGTAACCACATGATATATAAATGAAAATCTACTATTCATAATGAGAAGGAAAAATAACAGGGAAAATGTAACTGACATTTACATGGTCTAGTCTTTTATCAGTTTTCTTTAGAAGACTAAAATTGCCAATCATCGTAATACTTATACATGTATTTGGCATTGTTTGTGATTGTCTAGTTCTTGCTGTGTAGTATCACACTATAAGACACATACACTATACCATACAAATACGAAGCGGTAAACTGCCACCTTTAAAAAAATGTGCATTCAATGATTTTCAAAGGATATTCAAAGGATTTTTGTTTTTAAAGAATGATCTGTTTGGAGCCAGAAAGATGTTAACTGTGTAAAATGATATTGATTAAAGATAAAGGTGAGTTCTGGTAATGCGATTGCATTGTGAAAGAAAAGGTGTGGAATGGATCAGAAAAGTTGATCATATAGCATGTAAGTATTGGTGTGTACTGCAAGGTTCTGGAGTCGTCAAAATCATCATAAATTTGGCCCAGTCTTGGTAAAGTAACAATCACTGTACACAGAAAGATGTATATGGGACAACACAAATGGTGTCTGGGCTAGTACTACCTTGATTTCCTTATCTTTCTATGCTCATTACTCAGCCAGTATACATTTTCTTCTAAAATTGTTTGGCACATGACATTTATTTGTAATCTTGAACATTCAGTGTAAGTTCGTTAGATTCTGTGAGCATTCATTTTCTTTTCTTACCAGAACTCAAGTTTATCTTTAACAACCATCTGGCACCAATCAGATGATAGGATTATAACAATTCATATTATAGTTTACTTATAATATATAAACATTCCAAAAAAGACAGACTAGACTTTAATTCAAATTCACATAGAATAAATGGCACCATTTGTATAATACTTTTAAATTTCTGGAATGCAATTACAAGAAGCATGATGGAATGATAACTTACTTTAGTCTAATTTTAAATTTGATGTTTTCACTATACTATACATTATGCATATCTGCTATGAAAATTCATTCAGGATAAGAATTATATAAACTATGCACTGAATAGATGATGTAACATGATTATTAGTTTCTTTTCACACAGAGGAGTCATAGAATTGACTTACATATACATGAAGATGACAAATACAGTTAAACCTGTTTTAGTGACCACTTGTATAGAAAGACCACCTGTCTACAAAGACTACATGTACATTTCATCGGCCGGGTGGCAGAAGGGCGTTAGCGCGCAAGCGACTCGAAAACTACTTTTCAAATTATTCGCATTTAAAAATTTGTTTTATATTTGAACTGCTTTCCGTCCCAAAAATTTGTTTAAAACAATAAAGACTAATATAAATGTTGTAGTAGAACACAGCCACAAGTTTTTCTCTCGGAAATGAGTCAGTTTTATAAAGTTTGAGGCAATTTAGTGCTAACGCCCTTCTGCTTAAAGTTTCATTATTGACCTGAAATTTGAGCAACGCCCTTCTGCCAGCCAGGCGACGATTTGTTGTTTCCCTAGAAAATGGTTTCTCATTGAAACATGTACTTAAGGAATCTGTACATAAAGACCACCTGCCTATAAAGACCACTTTTCTTGTCTCCATTGGATGGTCTTTATAGACAGGTTTCATTGTACATGCAATCACCTTTTTTCTTCACTGATCAAAGTTGATAGACAAAATCAACATCCAATCAATATACAAACAAATGAATATAAAATATATCATGTCATAAACAAGAGATGCAGCTTCACAAGTATCTCAAGGTGATGTAAACAAGGACATCATAACAAACAATAAAGGAACTCATAGAAACATACATTACATTTAGATGAAAGCAAAGTACATTAAAATAATTTTCAATGCAGTAAATTTCAGTTCTCACAGGGTAAAATAACTTAGAAATGACCGTGTCTTGACAAAAAGAAACATCAAATTCACACAGTAAGTTGAATGAACATTGAAGAATGCTAATAAATGAATACAATCATGATTATTTATGTATTATGCAACTCAATAATAGATCCTTTTTTATTGAGCACAGTCGAGTGCGATTAATTCATGGAGACTATCAGACAATATTTCCTTAAAAAGTATGGGAAGACGTTAAACCACATTTGCCACTCTCCACCCAGGTGTGAATGGGTGACCAACCTGCCCATGTACTTAATGTTTGGCTGCCGGTTCTGATTGGGGATAATAATGTTGGAGTATCACGGTGTGACGGACATGTACGCTATATAAAGAAGCCACAATAATAATAATTATCCTTGCTTATAGCGCCTAACACTTACTTTATCAGAAGTCTCTAATAGCGCTCTACAATAATGCAGTATAATTACCCTGGCTTTAGCAGTGCAGCTGTTACGCGCGCTGCGTTTCAAGGAATAAATTCCTACCAGGCACCCATTTACTTCACCTGGGTGGAGTGTGGCAAATGTAGATCAATGTTTTGCCAAAGGACATTAGAGCGGCGGTGGGACTCAAACTGCGGACCTTGTGATCGACAGTCCATTAACTTTATATACTTTTGAAATCATCATGACATCAAAATTTCCTTTAGTCAGGGTGCAGAGATGTTCTTCTTGATTTTTTTAACACCGAGATGATTAATTTCCTCTGTTGAAGCTTCCTGGAGTCCATGACGAAAAATGAAACTGGATAAAAATGCATTTTGACATCATTGTGGCATCATAATATCTGTAAGTGTGGGTGTGTTCCACTTCCAAACCTTTCTCAGTACCTGGACAATGTTTCATAAAACTTGTTATCATCAATAACGAATTCTAATTTCTATGACAAATTTGCTCTCAGCCAATCAAATGCCACAATTTCAGTAGCTTATAACAGTTATTGTAACTTGTTATTGATAACTAGTTTTATGAAACAGGGCCTAGAATATTGGTATCTTCTTTAGAATCCTCTATGAGTCACTCTATGGGTAAATGTTCTTTTGGTTATATATTAAATTTGAAATGATTATGATTTCACGATTTATTAAAGTGAGCAAGAGGCAAACAAGAGGTTCTTCTAATCTAAATCTTCCTCGGTTGCAGGCGATCATTTAAAGCCACACTGTCCTACTTGTAGCTACTTGCTCCCTCTATATAGAAAACAATGCCTAATCTGTGACAATTGGTCCCCCATGATCCTCTTTTTCTTATGTTAATTGAGAGCTGAGTAATGAGATAGCCACCTGTCAGTGACCTAGCTGTGTGGTCTAATCCCTTCTGGCCCAGTAGTATTGACAGTCTTTAAGACATCACAATTTCACTAAGTGAGGGTGCGGAAATGTTCCTCTTGATCTTTCTCAGTCCTAGATGGTTGGTGTCCTCGGTAGAAGCCTCTATGAGTCTATGACGATGGAGCTTTCTCTGCCATTGCATGGTGAGAGCCTTGGCTTCCTGTGCTTCAGGGTCATGGCTCTGGTCCTCATTTTCCACAGATTTAAGGCCCTGTATTAAAGTAAACACAAATATCATAAGTTTGAAGGAGGAAAACATACTGGCAAAGAAATACAGCGAAACCTGTCTATAAAGACCACCTAAGGGAGACAGTGGTCTTTATAGGCAGGTGGTCTTTATGTACAGGTTCCTTTAGTACATGTTTCAATGAGAAACCATTTTCACAGGAAACAAAATATGTGGTCTTTGTAGACAGGTGGTCTTTCTATACAGGTGGTCGCTAAAGCAGCTTTGACTGTATCATCAAACCCCAATATCTGTAATTTTTCTCATGACATTTGCACCTTATTTCTATTTTATACAATTACTTGGCAGAAGAAAACTAGATGGAACTTCGACTGCGCGCAGTCGAAAATGATGCCTCCGTCATAGAGCAAGTTTACAAACCAAAACAGAAGAAATTTTTCAAATTCAAGTTTCATTGTAATCCATTAACAGGTTCTCAGAATATCGTGATTACAAGCAATTTCTCATATACATATATGACCCTTTGATCTTTGACCTCATGACCCTAAAATCTACTCAGTTCATTGGCTCTGCAAGATACATACATGATCTAAGTTTGGCAGGAATCCATCAATCTGTTCTAATGATAATGCGATCACAAGCTATTTTTGCATACATAATGAGCCGCATGACCTTTGACCTTGACCTCATGACCCCAAAATCTATTCAGTTCATCGACTCTGCAAGTAACATACATGACCTAAGTTTGGTAGGAATCCATCAATTGGTTCTTGAGATAATGCGATCACGAGCCGTTTTTGCATACATAATGAGCCCTGTGACCTTTGACCTTTCACCTCGTGACCCCAAAATCTAATCAGTTCATCGGCTTTGCAAGATACATACATGACCAAAGTTTGGCAGGAATCCATCAATCGGTTCTTGAGATAACGCGATCACAAGCTGTTTTTGCATACATAATGAGCCCTGTGACCTTTGACCTTTGACCTCGTGACCCCAAAATCTAATCAGTTCATCGGCTCTGCAAGATACATACATGACCAAAGTTTGGCAGGAATCCATCAATCGGTTCTTCAGATAACGCGATCACGAGAACGGGACGTACGGACGTACGGACGGACGGACGGACGGACGTACGGACGGACGTACGTACGGACGGACGGACGGACGGACAACCCGAAAACATAATGCCTCCGGCTACTTCGTAACGGAGGCATAAAAACGCTGATTGCCATCTGACACTCACTTTCACACAAGCAACTTCAGCAGCCTTCAATGTCCTGACTACCGCAGTCATGAGGTTCTCGGCATTCTTGACCAGGGCAGCGTTAGAGGTCAGGTCATCCGGGGTCGAGGCCTTCACGCTGGCAATGATGTCAAGCTGGGTGCTCAAGGTCGGAATGTGCTGGGCTTCGTCTTGAAGCTCCTCCGCAAACCTACCGGAGACGTCCAAATAAAGATGACAGTTAAGTTTCTTTCTACTGTAAATTGAACTTATCATATTACACAAAGGAATGATTCCTTCTTTTGAAGCTTTTTCTCACTTTGATCGACTTTGGAAACAGACGACTGTCTACAGCAGTTGACTTCTGTCACACTCATACTGCCTACAGAACGTACATCATACATGTATACTACAAACGACTGGGCAGTCTTTGGATCCAGTGCATGAATGAAAGAGGGTTTAAAAAGGGTACTGTTACTAGAGGAGACGAGTTGGCTCAGTAGGTAAAGCGTCTGCCTGTCGAACCAAAGATCTCGAGTTCGAATCCCACCCAGGCGGATGCCTGAAGTCTGCGTGGTGTGTTAATGTGCCCCTCCCCTTGTTTAATAGACGCAGGCTATGTTGAAGTGGAAAAGACTCGGTCCTTCAGATAGGACGTTAAATGTAGGCCCCGTGTAGAGGAGAGTCACCACCTTTGCACCTTTAGAACCCACTGCACTATTTGTATAAGAGTAGGGAAAAACCCTGGTGTAGTGTTCCACCTGCATACCCCAGTATACCAGTATACCTTGATGGACCTTGTGCTAAACAAGTTATCCAAAAAAGTTTACTACTACTTCTTACATCTTCATCTATCTACATTTATAGGTACATTAGAGTACCAGGTTATTGTGCAACAAGTGTACTTTCTTTCCTCAGGCAAGCATTAATCAAGACATCGAGTTACATGTAAGAGCAAACTAGTTAACATTAATGATGTGAAGCACCAATGAAGCTGCTAAGTGCAGACTGTACTTTTGTGCTGCTTTCATCTTTTGCATTATTACAAGCTATATAGTGAGAGCTTAAAGTGACTTGCTAACATTGTCGAAGGTTGATGAAAAAAATTGCTGAATTTTTGTATAAAATGTTACTTACTATATTCCTTCTACTGTACTAACCCTCTGACATGCAACAAATCCTGAAAATATTCTCAAACCACGAAGATATCTATGGTTTTCTTTGAAGGCGTCGATGTACGACACCCTCTAACAGTGATTAACAGTAAATTCTCCCAACCGTTTTTCCATGAAAAAAAGACATAAAACACGCTATAAAAAATCTGTCAACACTTAAATGTCCGGATTGGAATCTAGAGCCATTTTATTGCTTTGTGAGATTTCCATTCACCTAAAATGTAATTATTAAATTGTAATAATATAGTTGGGAGAATTAAGGAATCGATCAGATCAGTTTTTCCCAATTTGTACCATGAATAATGGTCCGTTTTCACTCAAATTTTTTCAGATTATCTTTAATTGTACATCTAGCATTGAAGTCACTACCTTAGCACCACTATCTCTCATCTGAACAATGTTACCAAGTCCCTTTAAAGGTAAAGACCAGTTCTAGTCGTGCGATTGCATTGTGAAAGAAAGGTTGTGGAATCGATCAGAAAAGGTTGATCATCTAGCATATAAGTATTGGTGTGTACTGCAAGGTTCTGAAATCATCAAAATGATAAGAAATTTGGCCCAGTCTTGGTAAAGTTACAAGCACTGTACACAGAAAGATGTATATTGGACTAAGCGACATGTGCGAGAAATCTATCCGGTCCGGTATAATAATTTACCAAATATATTAATTAGTAGGCAGTTTCACGGCAAAGTTTGTATCATCACGTATCAGTAAAAACATATTCTTTTACATGATTGGTAATAAGAGCTTCCATTTCATTTTTTGAGAGGGGGTGTTACCAAAACTGGCCTATACTTTTAAATTGCTCAAACAGTTTGATCCTAAAGCCTTTCTTTAACTCACCTCTTATCAGTACAGTTCCTGGCAATAATGTCAGCAAACTTGGCAATCTTCAAGCCACTGGCAGCGACCGCTTTAGCTGTAGCAACTAGTTCCTCTTTATCCTGCAGATTCAAGAAAATTGCAGAGCATATTTCATTTCAAATGCATATTTCATTTCAAATGCACATTATGCTAGAAAAAAAGTCTATACATATATGTACAGATGTCGACAATCAGCTGTTGAAAAAGTACTGATGTACAATCAAAATGAACTGTTCATTATCGAAATGTACATGCCTGTACACAAGTTTTTCCTGATCTTTTCATGTATGTTTCTAATCAAGAATTAATTGCCATTACAAAATCCTTTGTAATCCCTTCTGTGACACTAAGTTTTTGAACAATTTTTCACAAATAAACTTAGAAATAGCATCAGAACAAGGCACAATTGTATTATTCTTACATGCACGCATCATGCAAGCATTACTCTTACACTGGGGTATTTTATGCATGTATGGGAACAAACAAACAATTGGTAACTTTTTCTTTATCAGGAAGAAACCTGGCAAGTTTTTAATCTCAACAAATTGCTCACCACTCAAATTCTCAGACGGTAATCCCTTCCGAAGAAACGGTATCAGCCTGATTCATTATTATAAGTATTAAAGCCCCACTGCACTACTTATAGCTACTTGCGCCCTCTACAGTGTATATAGCAAACAATGTCTAATTAGTGCCTGTTGGTCCCCCATGATCCCCCTTTTCTCAAGTTAATTGAGAGCTGATTTGATGAGATAATCACCTGTCAGTGCGCTTGCAGGGAGGTCTAATCCCTCCTGGCCAAACTAGTGCAGAGAGGCTTTAAGTACAAAAATGTCCGAACTGAACATGAGACGTACGTACCTCCATGCAGCAGTGTCTGCGAGCAAACGTGGCCAGCAGCTTCATCTTTTGTGACATCATCCTCGCCACTTTGATGATTTCGTTCTTGTCATCCTCCCATCGATCGGTCTCTTGTTGTAATGCCAACGCTGCTGCCTGAGACAGAGGCAAAGAAATATCATTACTTATAAATATCTTTCTCTATTACTACTTACGGAAGTGAGTCCTGGGCCATGACAAAGAATGACAGAAAGAGAGTGGATGCCTTTGAAATGTGGTGCTACAGGAGGCTGTTGCAGGTGTCATGGAAAGATAAAGAGACACATGTGTGGGTCTTGGAAAAGATTGGAACAGACTTGACCATCAGAAGGGGAATCATGGAAAGAAAACTAAACTATTTGGGGCACATTGTTAGGAGATCTGAAGGTGTTGAGAAGCAAATACTGCAAGGAGCAGTCGAAGGAAAACGGGGTAGAGGTCGTCCACCAATATCTTGGACTGATGATATCAAGCAAGTGTCTGGACAAGGAATGAAAGGTGCAACACAAATGGCAGGTGAAAGAGTTGCATGGCGGGCTCTCGTGAAGACCGCAGCAGCGCTTTACAGCGCCACCTGAAGTTGATGATGATGATGAATATACAGTATAGAACTGATTTCTATCACACGATCCTAGCCAACGGTTAGACATTCTTATCATCCTCCCATCAATTGGTCTCTTGTTGTAGGGCTAGAGCTGCAGCCTGATAGAAGACATAATACCAGGGGGGAGGGGGGGGGGGGGGGTCACAAAGATCTTAAGTTGGACTTTAAGTTGGACTTAACCATGGCAGGCCGTTCATGCCACTAGTTCCTCTAACCATTTCTGACATTGGTTTCTCAAGGTACTCTACATACAAATCGTGGTCACAAATGTACATAATTTACATTTTTTGATAGTTCCTTATTGAAGGAAAAAATATCACCTAAAGATCATAATTGAGAGACCAGTGGTGAGAGCAACTAGTTGCATAAACAGCCTGCCGTAGTTAATTCCAACTTAAAGTCGATCTTAGTCTTTGTGAAACACCCCCCAGTACTAGTAATAATCATAGCAATAAATATAGGGATATACACTAGACAAAATCTTCAGATCATTTCTGTGACATCATCCTAGCAACCTTAATACTTTCATTCTCATCCTCCTCCTGTTGGTCAGTCTCTAGTTGTAAGGCTATAGTGCTGCTGCCTGACATAAAGATGTAATATAGGAAATCTGCATATTATTATGAATCGGTACAAATCTGTAACCCATTTCTGTCTCTCTCTCACTTTCTCTCCGTCCTATCTCTCTCTCTATTTCCTTTTCTTTCTCTCTCTACCCTCATTAGAAGTCACATCATGAGCACTTCAAAGTCATGATTACTTACGGTAATCGAGTTGGAGTATTTCACTGATCCACTTTCTGACATGGCAGTACTATTGAGAGAATGAAGACTTGATGTACTGGCAGATTTCAGCTTCAGAGATTTAGTGATTCTGTGAAAGAAACCACAACGAGAATGATGTAAGAACCGCACGACACAATTTACTGAATATAAATGACAAGATAGATGTTCACTAAATATACAGGTAGGAGTGTCGTGGCCGAGTGGTTTAAGGCGCTTGACTGGAGATGTGAAGGTCGAGGGTTCGAATCCAAACACGGCACTTGCTACTCTCAACCCCGGTGTTAAATGGGTACCTGTTAGGGTGCGACCGTCATTGTTGGTCAAACAGTTTTTTAATCCAATGATCGGGGTATTAGTATATCTGTAAAGAGCTTAGAGACCTTTGTATTAAGCGCTATATAAAAGTAGAATATTAATATTATTATTACAGTTTCACAGACCTCATAGATAATTAATTCTTATTAGAGTCTTTAGGTGTATACATGTATGTAACTCAGGTCTCAGTCTTCTGCGATGTACTGATATGCTTACAGAATAAATTTATTACAACTACACATGCATATCATAGTAGGGAACAGAGTTTGTGTTGCTTAAGAACATATTCTACATGTAATACAAAACCATAAGAAAGATTGCTACTAATATCAAATTGCATTTACTGTAACTACAAAAGATTCAATGATCTTTTCCTTTCTAATTTCTCTTTCTTACACACCAGAAATTGTTATTTACATCGCATGGTATCACTCTGTAGACACTGTTTAGTGACAGTATGGTATGTTTGTGACAGGGAATAAGTTTTTCGTTTTGCTATGAATTGTACAATGGGAGGACTCCACTACTTTAAAGATAACTACTGAAATAATTGCTTTCCTCACTCATTCACTCCCAGTGTTCGACTTCTGTAGGGTCTGCAGAAATAAAACAGAAACAAAAATTCATTAATTCCACTGATACGTTTCACTTCAAACGGCCGTCTGTCCGAAATTCTGCATTTACTTATGCTATAAATTGTGTTAGTGAACCATGGAGATTTCTCTTTGAATCCATGCCCAACAATACCTGGCCATCGTTTCATGAATCGTTCATAGGTACAAGTTCACCGACATCCCATTGAAACACATGTTAATCATAATACAAATATTTCAATGGGATGTTGGTGAACTTGTATTTATGACGGTTTTGTGAAACGTTGCCCTGGGTACTATTAAATATCACTACAGTGTATTGCTCAATCTGAGGGTTCTTTGTTAAACGGTCAGCATCCTTACCCTGGTGTCCCTTCCGATTGGGGAGAAGACTTCTTGGTCGGCGATGCTCTCTGATCATTGTCTTCTCTCCCGCTGCTGAGATGACTCTGATGTAGAGACCGTAATCGACCAGGTGAAAGGTCACGAGATGCAGCAACATGTTGTCTGGATAAACATTATAAAAGCCAGTGAAAAGTGTGTGAAAGGAGTTAATAAGATCAGTCCATCTGTTAATATTTTAGCTGGCTGCAAGGATAATTCTCTTTAGTTTGAATTCGTACTCTATTTCTTCCGTTCTTAGTTCCCCTTTCCGCGCATTTCTAGTCCTTTTCTTTGTTAAAGCCCCACTGTATAGCCACTTGCACCCTCTGTATAGCAAACAATGCCTAATCGGTGCCTGTTGGTCCCCCATGATCCCCTTTGTTATGTCAATTGAGAGCTGATTCGATGAGATAACCACCTGTCAGTGACCTTGCAGGGTGGTCTTATCCCTCCTGGCCAAACTAGTACAGACGGGCTTCAAGTCATTCTAGGGCTTCGATCTCCCTCTTTTTCCTTCTCCATATTTCCAGTCCTTTCTTCGTTCATCATTTTGTCTAGCAGACTTATCCTCTTTGTTTTTCTGAACTGTGCGCACTTGGCAACTGTCGCCCCCCCCCCCCCAGCAAGGACGTTGGTTTTGAATAAATTTGTCATTCTTTGACAAAGGCCTAAAGTCAAAATTCATATATTTTGTATCTCCTACGGTTGTTTCATTTTTTCTTCTTTACTTGACTAAGGTGAAACATATACATGTAAGTAATAAAGCAAGGAACCTATGACTATTAAATCATATTCTGGAGGGGAAAAAAAAGTGAAGATCTATTCTAACTGTTATTTGTTTGACAACCTTGCGACATGTAGAATTTGGAGTACCCTAGAAGGACAACTCGGCTATGCATGATGTTGGCGTCTTTATACAATCACACATACTTTAACCTCATTCTGTGCTTTTAGGGCTGCAAACAACTACATGTATCCTAAAATAATTGTTAACCCTTCTCAGGACAGCATTTATTCAAAGGGCTAGATTGGTCACATGTTGTTCTTCAAATTGGCAATAAAAAATAATAGATTTTGAACCTCTAATCGTGTTGCCAATTTAATTATTTTAAAGCTTACATTCCTTTTTAAAAATCCTGGCATTAAACGCAATATGGTCCTGGCAAGAGAGATGGATGAAGGATGTGCAGGGTTATTTTTCTTTCTACTCATGCATTTGGTATAATTTTTAGGGCTCTCTGAATAAAATATATTGTTCTAAACTATAAAATGTGGAATGATTGTCCGGAGGGTCAATTTCAGGTCTTAAATCTTTTATTTCATCCTCAACTTTTACTCTCAATACCATCTTCTGGAACAACCTTTTTGATGTATGTATATGTACCTCTTTTTACTTCAAAATAAATATTTTTCATTTTCAAAACAGAAGAACACAAACATTTCAAGGCAAGATTTTCCAACCGATCGCGGCTCTTATAGATGATTTCATTCACAATACAGCAACAGTCATCAAACCGCATCGGGCAAATAAATGTAGTTTATTGTGCAAAGCTCCACAATTTGTTATCAGAGAGATCGATGTGCCGTCCTTGCTGAAGGTATTTGATCCAAAGTGCTACAAGCAGGAACACAATAAAGAAAACAAATGGGACGTGCAACAGTAATTCTTCCCCCAATGCAATATCTTGATAATCACTGCAAGTTTCACGTCAATTATTTTCATGACTTAATGTTATGTGCAGGGAAGGTCACTTGTAGATGCACATACTTATTGATACTTTTCCTAGAGGTGTATTTCGAAATATCTAACTTGTATTTGTGCAAAAATCAAACACAGGAAGAAAACAAATGCAACACTGTACCTAGCACTGCATACATGTTATGACCCCTCACTTTCAAACTGTACACATACATCTTACAAATTATTTGAACTATAACTACCAAGCTGGAGGCAGCCATATAATACCATTGGTCACAATTCTATACAAGGACCTTGATTGCAGTCGAGAATTGCTCTGCAAAAAGAAGATTGAGGTACAAGAATCATTTCGTTTTTGAGGGAATAAATCAGGGGAGTGTTTTACTAAGACTAAGATCGACTTTAAGTTGGACTTAAATATGGCAGGCCGTTCATGCTACTGTTTGCTTTCACCATTAAGTGGCATTGGTCTCTCAAGGGACGTACAAATCATGGTCACAAATTTACAATATTTATATTTTTGGATAATTCATTATTGAAGTAAAAATATTACCTAAAGATCATAATGGTGAGAGCAAACAGTGGCATGAACGGCTACCATATTAAGTACAACTTAAAGTTGATCTTAGTCTTTGTGAAACCATGGACTTATTAGTAAGTCCATGGTGAAACACTTCCCAGGTCTGTTGTAAGCATACCACGAAATGTGTTGAACAATGCTTGGACTATATCTGCATACTTGAACTCAGCATTTTGTGCAACTTCATGGGTTTTAATACCTTGGACATGATTGTGTTGTTACCTGTTGTTTGATAGAGTTTGGCATACAATGCATTTAATACACACTGCTTATAACATACAGATGGGATGAGATGGTCAATATCAATAAAGCAATTTGTTTCCCACAATATAAACATAGGCATATATAAACATGATATTGAAACGAATCAGGAGCTGCAAAGATGTTTACATTTCTACCTCGAAGGATCACTAGATAAGGCAATCTGCAACACATTATATAATTCCACTCAAATAATTTCATTTAGAAAACATGAAAGGTTAAAAGAGGTACCTGTAAGAATGCAAGTATCTACTCAAAAATGACAATTGCTTTATAATTTGTGAAAACAATATATCACTCTGCTAAACAGAGGTGGCATTTGATGAGTCTTCAAACAGGGGCAAGATTGATCAACAAATTCCTTTGCTCCTGGGGGGGGGGGGGGGGGTGTTTCATAAAGCTGTGCGTAAAGTTACGCAGGAATTTGACTTGAATATGAAGAGCTAAGTGGGATTCTCAAATCCGTTTAATTGCAGCTAAAGTTGAAATATGCAGATGTAGATTCACCTTATCATTATTAACAAAACATTTAAATGCAAAGTGTATTGTTAGCTACAATTTAATTGAGATTATGGGAAATACAGTCACACTTTGTTAAAATGTCAGGAAAAACTTTGGGCATCCCATTTGGCTCTCCATATTCAAATCATTTGTAAAGTCATTTGTAACTTTACCAGGGGTGATAGTGAGCACTTTTTTCCTCAACCACCCACCCCTAGAGTTAAAAAAAAAAAAAAGAAAAAAAAAGAAGGATTCGGGGGGAAAAATGGCATCTAACAACATCCCTCCCCCCCCCCCTTTTGAGGTAGAAAATTGGGAAAAAAAATGGGGAAAATAGGGGTAAAATCAGGAAGAAAAAAAAAAAAAATAAATAAAATCAGGAAACCGATTTACATCGGGTAATTATCAGGCTTGCTTTACGCACAGCTTTATGAAACACCCCCCTGGAAACACAGTACATGACATTTGTATGTGTATTTGTTGAGTACTGAAATATCTATAACCGCCATACCTTGGTGATGAAGAGGGTTCAAAAAGCCTCGGGGATACTCCAGTGTGATTGGGCGTGGTCATACCAGAGGTCACATGATGATGGAAGTTGCCATGGAAATAAGGTGAAGCTGCTCCAGACGGTGTCTGGATCAACTGAAGGCCTGGAGGATTATCAGAGGAAAGGAGGACAGGGACATGAGGAGATTTGTCAAACTGGTCGAGAACAAAATGAAGTATCTTCCCCAAAAGCTTTTATACTGAATCACAAATCATCTCTGTGCCACTCTTAAAGTGACTCAGATTATGAAACAAAATCATGGATTTAACTCATGCTGCAAACATAATTTTACACTTTTAGGTCAGTCAGGAATCCCATGACTTCTACAAGAAGATCGCCTGTCTGATTATCAAGATATTTTTGATTGGAAATCAAAATTTAATTTTTCGTTTTCCTAACGGTTTTTATAACACTACAGTCTATTGGGGAAAAGGAGTATGGTAAAACAGGTCACTCAAAGATTTTACTTTTTGAAGGCATTTCATGATCATTTTGGAGCACAATAGCCACTAGTGTCCTTTGGTAATTAGGCATTAATCCTCATTACCAAGTCCCTCAAAGAGACTTAAAGCTGTCAGACTCCTGGTTGCTTAATTTTTACAAGCATTGACATGCTTTCTTAGCAGTCAGGTAAAACAAACAAACAAACAAATGTTACTAGCGAAGTAAAAACCAAGTAGCCAAACAGTAATGATCAAGCAAAGCAGGTTCCCATCCATACCTGGGTGGGGTATGGCAAGTGTAGATCAATGTCTCACCAAATATATCCGTGCCTGACCGAGATTTGAACCAACCTTTCATATAATAATAATTTAAGTAAACAAACCAGGGTGATGTTTCACAAAGATCCTAAGTCAAACTTAACTCTAAGTTGGACTTAAACATTATGGAGGGCCAATTGTAGCCTTAAAATGAAATATATCCAAAAGCGAAAATTCAAGTATGTTAGACCTTTTATAAATTCCACATTAAGAACGTGAAATTTCCATGATAATATAAAATATGAACGATTTAAATAAACATTTTATGCCTTTA
This sequence comes from Strongylocentrotus droebachiensis, assembly GCA_035222895.1. Classification (NCBI taxonomy): domain Eukaryota; kingdom Metazoa; phylum Echinodermata; class Echinoidea; order Camarodonta; family Strongylocentrotidae; genus Strongylocentrotus; species Strongylocentrotus droebachiensis. Next base: position 230,806 of record JAVYIG010002178.1, read on the forward strand.
AAAATAAAACTTTACAAAATATTTTCATAGATGCTAACGGCTTTCCATAATTGTTAAATCCAACTGAGGATCTTTGTGAAGCACGTACCCCCAGTGGTGTATACTCACCATGCTGGGGTAAGGACTGGAGGACTCTCCACTGCTCCGGGGTGAGCTGTGGTACAGTCAGGGGGTTAAAGATACCCCCAAGTCCGCCTCCCACCCCTCCCCCTGGGCTGGGGTACATGATGGTCGAGGAGGCTGACGAGGGGGGCGGAGAATGATCCTGGAGCAGAGACCGGGTCATCTCTGTGGGAAGGATAGAAGTAAACAAGATTAGGATGGTTTGAATATATTTGTGGCTTACACCCAGTAAATAAAGATTGATTAAACACAAAGAAACATGAATCAATAACTCTGGTCTTAAGAGATCTACATTGGCTACCCATCAAGTCTCGAATCCAGTTTAAAGTACTTCTATTAACCTACCAAATACTACTAATGTTTACATCAACTAGCTCCTTTTTATCTTACTGAATTGCTAACTTCATATAAACCAGATAGAACGCTACGTTCCAGTTCCAAGTCCCTGCTTTGTGTTCCACAAACAATGACAAAATCATACGGGGAAAGGTATTTTTCATATGCAACCGCTTTTTTGTGGAACAAGTTGCCTGAACATCTGAAAAGCATAGGATCCTATAAAACCTTTATCAATTCTCTGAAAACATATCTCTTCACCACTTCATAAATAATCAGAATCATGAACTCAGTGCATTTTTCTTTTCTTTTCTCAAAGTGCATAGAGACATGCAATTTTGCCTATGTGTTATGCGCTATATAATTTTTTAAAAATTATTATTATTATTATTAAACGATCTGTAATTGAAAACAAGTCAGAAAAAAAATTAGGATGGGATGGAAGAAGAAAGAAGGGGAATACATGTAAGTTACCAATATCTAAATTATGACCATATACATGACTAGCGACATTACCATGTAAAACATCTTAAAATTGATCAAGTAACATCTTCAAGAATGTTATAGACCCTGTACAGGCAAATCTTTCAAATATTTGCTTTGCAAAATAATATCTTCCTCAATTACATATTTTTAAAATCTCAAGATTTCTGATTAAAAAGAAATCTATATCTTTGGCCAAATATAGCTCTCTCAATGTTCAATGTTTACAAAGATTTTCTTAATTAATGTATTATAAATCTGAACATATCAGTGCATTGTTTTTTTTCATTTGATGGTTTAAAATCAAAGATTTACTATCATGCACACCAGTGATAAAGCACTGTGATGTTACAGAAATTTGACAATTTTAGAAGATTCTTTTTCAAATCTTAGTTAGATTGAAGATTTAAATATTACCATGATAATTGTTTTTAATTAAAGCGTATTAAAGATAAAGACCAGTTATGGTCATGCGATTGCATTGTGAAAGAAACATTGTGGAATCGATCAGAAAAGGTTGATCATCTAGCATATAAGTATTGGTGTGTACTGCAAGGTTCTGGAATCATCAAAATGATAAGAAATTTGGCCCAGTCTTCGTAAAGTTACAAGCACTGTACACAGAAAGATGTATATGGGACTATGCACACGTGCGCGACACATGCGTTTATCTCTCACACACCAATAGATAAACTAATTTACCAAATATTTGAATTAGTAGGCAGTTTCCCGGCAAAAATTGTATCATCATGTATTAGTCAAAACATATTCTTTCACATGATTGGTAATAAGTGCTTCCATTTCATTTTTTGAAATTGGGGCGTTTCAAATACTGGTCTTTACCTTTCAGAGAAGTAACTATGAATAAAGAGAGTTAAAATGGTCTCACCTTGTTTTAAAGTAAAGTCGACTCCTGGAAGATTATTAAGGCCTTGGATAAGAGCCTTGGCATTACATGCCCATTCTCTCTTCTGATTCATCAGATCATCATTGGAACTCATTGAAGAATGATCTATCATAAGAAGAAAGAAAAAAAAGAAGGTGTCCTTGTTATGAAGAACGGGTACTGCAACAGACTTTTTACCTATCATCAATTCTTGATCCGCAGAAGGTTTGCTTTGGCAGGCGCTCCTTTTCCATGCGAATGACATGACCTGTCTAACAGGTTGAGATCGCAAGATAGTTTTTTATACAGTCGAACCTGCTTTAGTGACCACCTGTCTACAAAGACCACATTTTTTGTTTACCTTGAAAATGGTTTCTCATTGAAACACGGACCAAAGGAGCCTGTCTACAAAGACTACTTTTTGTGTTTCCCTTGGACGGTCGCTATAAACATGTTTGACTGTACAATGTCTAAAACAAACACACACACAAACAGACAGACAATATAATCTCACCTGCTATCATCCTCAGCTTGGCAACAACCCCCGGTGTTATCCTTGACAACGCATCGGTGCTCTGCAGGATGGTCTCCTTCTCTGGTAGGTTGAAGACTCCCTGGAGTAACACAGCACAGTCATTTTTTATCTTTGTTACTGCCTGGCCTAACCCTTCAGCCTGGGCCTGGAACTCCTCCATGATTTGCTGTCTGGACGGTCCTAAAGAGCAACACAAAATGACATAATAATAATAATAATTATAAACCATTCTTATATAGCGCATATCAAAACTACATGGAACTTCGACTGCGCGCAGTCGAAAGTGATGCCTCCGTCAAAGAGCAATTTTACAAACCAAAACCGAAGAAATTTTTCAAATTCAAGTTTGGTTGTAATCCATTCACAGGTTCTCAGAATATCTTGATTACAAGCTATTTCTCATATACATGTATGACCCTTTGATCTTTGACCTCATGACCCCAAATGCAAGATACATACATGCCTTGAGTTTGATGGTAATCCATCCATCGGTTCTAATGCTATGTTAGCATACATAATGAGCCCTGTGACCTTTGACCTATGACCTCATGACCCCCAAAATCTAATCAAGTCACTGGCTCTGCAAGACACATACATGACCTAAGTTTAGCAGGAATCCATCAATCGGTTCTTGAGATAACGCGATCACGAGAACGAGACTTACGTACAGACGTACGGACGGACAACCCAAAAACATGATGCCTCCGGTTACTTCGTAACGGAGGCATAAAAATAAATTAAAATTTAAGTCCCTATGCGCTCAGAAAAAAAAGAATAAAAGGGATAATAGCAGACATGAGGAAAGAGAAGAGAACTGCTTTGTCATAACATTGTACATACTAATTTAACAAACAAACAAATGTGTCTTTAACCCTATTTAGCCCGGGCTATTTTGAAACTGCATAGCCCGGGGGGGGGCTTCTCAGGCCCCCCCCTATGATCTCGGCCGTGAAACGCCCGATCGCCGCGAAAATTTGCATACATGTCAAGTGAAGTGTATAGAATACTATGGTAATTTCAATTTTTTTGAAAAATTCACTCATTTGCATATTTATGGTAATTTATGCAAATAAGGTCATTAAATTCACATTTTTGCCCATAAATCAGACATTATTCATATTTAAGCATTCTTTCTCACTACATATATTTGTTAGACCATTTGGAATAATAATACAACACAAAAATTTGAAAAACCAGGGTTATTCCTTATGTTATCTATTGTTTTGATAATTTCTTATGTATTTCTTTGTTTTTTTAACTTATGTATTTTATTGTTTTTGTTGTTTTATTTAATTTCCAACTATAATTCAACTATTTTGACCCCAAAATAAACACCTAAAATCTAAACAAGACCAAATAACCAATGTTTTACCTCTTTATTTGAAAAATGAGATTTCCATATGTTTTGTACACAAATCACAAAAATGAGCGATTTTCGGGCTGACATGCGAAGACAAAAGGACACGTGACTTTGTAATGGTAGGTCCGATTTTCGAAAAATTTCTTTCAAAAGTTGCGCAAGACTCGAAAGAAAAAAGTCACAAAATTTCAGTGCAAGATTTTCTTGCGTTAAAAAATTATCGCGAAAAATGTCGAGGGGGGGGCTTCTCAAGCCCCCCCCCGGGCTAAATAGGGTTAAGAGACTCTTAAAATTTTCTACTGTATCAACCTGCTTAAGATGACTAGGTAATGTATTCCATAACTCTGCAGCTGCCAGTCGAAAAGATCTTGCACCATAGTAATTTGTTGATATTGAGGAAGGAACTAACAAGGATTTTGACCGTCTGAGAGCTTTTTCTTGCCGGGCGATATTTTGTTATCAATTGTGTAAGTTATCAGTGCCTATAATCCTTGCATGCACAAGAACACCAATGTCAAAATCTTAAAATTGATTCGTTGTTTCACAATTCTATCTTTATGGTCTGTTTGGTGATGTCTTCTGTCATTGGGAAGGTGACTGAGACATACATGTACAAGAACATCTTGGGTTTTGATATAAAACTGGCTGTGTGTAGCGCATAGAAAGGCCTACTGTGATTGTGAAGCTAGCTGTCCTTCCACAGGCATTTTGAAAATGCTGTCTTTATTCTCCTTTTTAGTAGTTTCATCAGTGGACATTGTTAAAGAATTTTTTCTGAACCCCAAACGCCACTTTTGCAACAAATTTGTTTGATTGTTAAGTGATTATTGCATGTCGTGTCACTTTATGTGATTTATGTCGACAACATGGGGTCTTGGACGTGTCGTGTTCTCTTCCAAATACAGTTCAATCATAAAATAAAACAAGAGTGCACAAATAAAAACAATGATAACTAGATGGAATTTGACTGCGCGCAGTCGAAAATGATGCCTCCGCCATTGAGCAATTTTACAAACCAAAACAGAAGAAATTTTTCGAATTCAAGTTCAATTGTAATCCATTAACAGGTTCTCAGAATATCGTGATTACAAGCGATTTCTCATATACATATATGACCCTTTGATCTTTGACCTCATGACCCTAAAATCTACTCAGTTCATTGGCTCTGCAAGATGTCCTGAGTTAAATAGTAATCCATCTGTCAGTTCTAATAAGAATGCGTTCACAAGCTATTTTTGCATACATAATGAGCCCATGACCTTTGACCTTATGAACCAAGAATCTACTCAGTTCATTAGCTCTGCAAGTAACATACATGACCTAATTTTGGCAGGAATCCATCAATCGGTTCTTGAGATAACGCGATCACAAGCTGTTTTTGCATACATAATGTGCGTTGTGGCCTTTGACCTTTGACCTCGTGACCCCAAAATCTAATCAGTTCATCTGCTCTGCAAGTAACATACATGACCTAAGTTTGGCAGCAATCCATCGATCGGTTCTTGAGATAACGCGATCACGAGCTGTTTTTGCATACATAATGTGCGCTGTGGCCTTTGACCTCTGACCTCGTGACCCCAAAATCTAATCAGTTCATTGGCTCTGCAAGTAACATAGATGACCAAAGTTTGGCAGGAATTCATCAATCGGTTCTTCATATAACGCGATCACGATCTGTTTTTGCATACATAATGAGCCCTGTGACCTTTGACCTCGTAACCCCAAAATCTAATCAGTTCATCGGCTCTGCAAGATACATACATGACCAAAGTTTGGCAGGAATCCATCAATCGGATCTTCAGATAACGCGATCACGAGAACGGTACGTACGTACGTACGGACGGACGGACGGACAGACGGACGGACGGACAACCCGAAAACATAATGCCTCCGGCTACTTCGTAACGGAGGCATAAAAATATATGAGATTGTAAGACGTCACTATATCCATTTGAAATTGTTTAAAGCAAACCTGTGAGAAGAAATAAAGGAAATCACATAAAAACATCTTTATTATAAACAAAAGAGTAGGAGTAAGATGGAACATATAAAAATGAAAGAGAAATTAATTATATACATGTACCAAATTAAACAGATACTAATATGAGAAGTTCCTCAAAAATACACATTTTTACTAGAAAAAAACAAGGTTCCTTACATTAGAGCTACAGTCACACCTGCTTTTAGTGACCACCTGTCTAAAAAAAAAAAAATTGTTGTTTTACTTGAAAATGGTTTCTCATTGAAACATGTACTAGAGGAACCTGTCTACAAAAACCACTTTTTGTGTTTCCCTTGGGCGGTCGCTATAGACAGGTTTGACTGTATTAAAAAAATGTGATTTCACACACGACGTCCAGCTACCTACCTTGAGCTTGTCTGGCGGCCAGAGCTGTCCCGGTCAGTCGGTCAAGCGGTATCAGCATCTCAATGATCAGACCTTCTAGCATGCACTCCACGACTTGTGTCTAAGACAGAGCAAAAAGGGTGCAAAAGCATGAAGCTCCTCATCAAGCATTTGACAATTTATGCTAATTTCTATGTAGAAACTGGCCGTTTTACTCATTATCACATATTTGCTATCAGATGGAATTTCAACAAAATGCGATAATCCTGTAAACTAGCTGCTACGTATTTGGTATTTGATATTTGAATTTTTCCTCCATACAATTGTGGTATAGTTTGGTTTGTAATTATCTTTCATACATGTAGCATTCTAAATTGGTTTCTTTATTCTATGTACTACTTGAAGTTTGAAGAAAAAAACAACTGATAACTTAATGTCGGTTCACATGTAGCAAGATCTTTGGTGCATAGCGTTTCAGATTTTCAAAACTAAGTTTCTTTACAAACCTTAACAATCCATTCTCTCTGTAGTAAACCAATCCTCTGGAGCCTGAACCCATTGACTGTTGACCCCTGACCCTTCAAGGCAGTTGCCATGGAAATGGAAGATGTTGCTAGCGTCGATGTACAATTCTCCATCTCCTTCAATGCCTTGTTAAGGTCCAACTCTTTAGCAGCATCGCCACAACTTAAAAAAAACACCAAAAACAGTGAGCAAAATTACAATACTTTCTTAGGGATCAAAGCATCAGAGTTTCTTCAATTGATATGATTAAACTAATTTTTGTCCTAAAACAGCAAGACAACTTCCATACATCATTATCGCAAATTTGTTTCTTATAAATACCTGATTAACCAATTAGCTCTGTGTTCCAGGATATGAGTTAAGACCTTACTGGCTCTCAACAGACTATTTTATTGTATAAATTTTGGCAAAGATTTGGACAAATTTTCAAGGCTGATGGGAATCTTGAGTAATTCTTTCGTTCTTCACTTAACAATTTTCATAAAACTAATAATGATGTACCTAAATAAACTCATACAAGCTGCCTATAATATCATAAAAGCGCTTAGAGACATTTGTATTAAGCACTACATAAAAGCGAAATATTATTTATTTATTTATTTATAAAGCAGAAAGATATAATACTGACCTTGTAATTGCTTTTCTGGACTGCTCTTTCAACTTCTTACATCTCACATTCAGCCCTTTGACCTCCTGCATGACCTGATCTTCTTGACCCGACCTGATTGCCGTCACCACGCCAACAAACTCCCTCGACCTTTGACCCAAGATGATGTCATCAAGCGTGATTAACAGCTCCTTGGTACCTAGGGACCAGCTCAAGCTGAGACGCTCAAGTTTGTCTGAAAGCTCGCGATCATCTGCGGCAAAAAAAAATTGAATAGAATGAAACATGCTATCACTGCCTTAAAGGGATTGTTTAACAATGTTAAATCTGAGATACACGGCCCCATGTGTTATCAGTGTCTGTGATATGGTGTAATATTGAAGCCCTAAAAAAATTGCGCTTCAAAATGATTAAGAAGTGCCTCAAAAAAGTAAAAATCTTTGAGTGACCGGTTTTACCATACTCGTTTTCCCCAATAGACTGTAGTGTTATGAAAACCGTCAGGCGAACGGTTTTCAAAATTTGTAATTTCAATCATAAATATCTTGATAATCAGACAGGCGATCGGCTTGTAAAAGTCATGGGGTTCTTGACTGACCTAAAGGTTAATAATTATGATTGTAGCATGAGCTAAATCCAGAATTTTGTTTCAGAATCTGAGGCAATGATACCCAATCCCTTTAAAGCAGAGGCCACCTGTCAAATGTGACCACGTCAGTTTCCTTCCATACGAAACATGACCTTTGTGCTGGTTCATTGCCGATAGGAAATTCAGAAAGTATTACATAGGAGCCAGAAGGGCATTAAACCCTGTTGTATGTTCAACCTTTGACCTCCTGCATGACCTGATCTTCTTGACCCAACCCGATTGCCGTCACTACACCAACAAACTCCCTTGAACTTTGACCCAAGATGATGTCAAGGCACTTCACTTATGTAAAACAGGGTTAATGCCCATTTGGCTCTATTAATAAAGCAGATATGTTGTTAAAAAACCATGGGGTACATGTATTTCCCAGAAGAAATGAGTCGATTTGCAATTGCCAGTCTAAAAGTCAGACACATGGCCTTTCTCACTTTTTTGGGGTGTTGACCCACATGCTTTCGCTACATGTATCCAGTCATCTGGATGTTGCCAACAGGAAAGCACAGCTAGGGCCCTGTTTCATAAAACTTGTTATCAATGATAAATTTGCTCTCAGGCAATCAAATGCCATGCTTTCAGTAGCTTATAACGTTTTGTAACTTGCTATCAATAACAAGTTTTAAGAAGCAGGGTCCTGTTGAATGTCGATAATGCAAAAATGAATCACTGGTCAATAGCTGATCACTGATCGAATATGAGGGGAAATTTCTGTAAGTTGCAGACATTAACAGAGGTTCAGGCTGGCTACAACTGAGGGGCAGTCGTCTAATTGTTATCGTAATTGAATTGTAATTGAAGTGGTGTATATTATTTAAGGCAAATCATATAGCAGCCTAAGAGCAGAATTGCATGGAGTTTACGAAGTAAAATCACAAAAACAAAAATGTCTCACAAATCTATACATATATCAAAGTCATACAATAATATGAAGGAGAGAAACAGAGAGAGAGAAGGAGGGAGGGAGGGAGGGAGGGAGGGAGGGAGGGAGAGAGAGAGAGAGAGAGAGAGAGAGAGAGAGAGGGAGAGAGAGAGAGGGAGAGAGGGAGAGAGGTTGACAGAGAAGCCAGAAAGGAGAGAAAGAGAAACAATGATATTAAGAGAGGTGTGACAGTCTAGAGGACTGCATGCATGAAACCTACCTGGGCTTATCAAACTCTCATTGGCCAAAGAGTGTAGGTCATAGGTCACCCTGGACCAATCAGAGGCCCTGCTCTGCATCTGTTGAATATGCATGGCATGAGTGGGTGTGTCTCCTCCATCTGCAGCCTGTAGAGATTCCTTCCAACCAACGGTGACACCAATCAACCTCATGACATCGGCCTTCACGGTGGTCACCTGATCAATCTATTAAAAAAAGTCCATGAATTAATTAAAGGGATGGGTAACTTTGTCTCAGATTCTGAAACAAAATCCTGGATTTAGCTCATACTGCATTTTTGAGCGCAATTTTGTTAGGGCTTCAATATTACACCATATCACAGACACTGATAATACGAAGGGTCGTGCATCTCAGATTTAACATTGTTAAACAATACCTGTAAGCATAAATAAATCTCATAGTAAGTAAACAAGGAGTGAAGGTCTGATGTTAAAGTTTCATTCACATTTTTTATCTTCACATGCAATTATTTAAATATGAAATCTATAGAGGTGCTGTGGTCCAGCGGATAAGTCTCTGGACTGTGAACCACAAGTTACAGGGTTCATACCCCTGCCAAAGCACTAATGTCCTTTGGTAAGAAGTTTATCTACATTTGCAGCTGAACACCAAGTGAGGTAAATGGGTACCTGGTAGGATTATTCATTGAAATGTACTGTGTGCTGATAATGACTGCCAGAGCTATTTAAGCTAGGTTGATAATTTCCAAAGCTCTTTGGAAGTGCATAGGGACATTTCAATATGATATGCGCTATAGAAGAACGGAAAATTATAATTATTATCATTATTCAAATAAAACAAATTGTTATTATTATATAAAACAAGGTCGTGCAAGCATCTACATACATGTACTTTAGTTGGTGAAATCGATATCAGGCCAATCATTTACAAAGCAATAACACTCCAACTTACCACCACCTACAATCTCGAAATGCTCATTTTTCCTTTATTTAACAGATATTTTAAAATACCATAAAACTGGTGGTCATCCATTATGTAATGACTTCATATCATCTCAAAAGTCAGGTTGCACTGTTACCTCAATTGACATTAAATTTTTAGAAATGAAATCTCTGATTGGATTCTCCTTTCAATATAAAAAATAAGAAGAATTAACAGAAACCTCAAAATAATAGGCACATGTAACACTTTAAGTAGAGGCATTTATTTCAACTTCAAAGAAATTCCTTATCTTAATCACCATCCATATGATCTTGCATCCCATTACATTTTGGACTATTTTTGATAAATGAGTTTCACAAGCAGATAGCAACACAAGACACTTTCAAGTATAATTTGATCATCATATGCATTGTTCAAACCTGTGACTGCAAGGTAGTCATGTGATCATTCCCATGATGCATTGGCACCACACTGCCTAATTCCCCACACCAACCAATCAGCTCTCTCGCTTCTGCTGCCACCTGGGTCATGTGACTGCTCCATCTCTCTGCTCTGATCACAGCGTCTGCTTTGTCGCTGTCGTTGCCATGGAGAGACGCTTCAAAATGGCGGACGAGGTCAGAGGTCATCTCCTGGAGGTCAGTGACCTTGACCTCGGTTGATCTGGTAAGAAGGGCAAAGTCATGGTAAACAAATTATTTTTTGTCTTCAAACATATATAATTAATCATGATTTATGAAAGTGATTGAAAAAGAATGACAACATAATTATAATGAAGCGATAAATTCTAAATGACCATTTAATTTGCTCTGCGTACTTTTGAACTATTTTAGTTTTGGAAATTGTCAACTATCTGGGTCAAGAGAGACAACTGCAAACAACCTCCATTATCTAAAGCATACACTGTATGCACTGGATCAATTCTTAATGTAAATACACATACCAGGGGTGAAAGTGAGCAAAAAAAAAAAAATAATAATAAAATTCCCCTTGAGTAAAAAATAAAAAAAAGGATTAGTGGGAGAAAAAAATGGCATCTAACAACATTCCCCACCCCCCTTTTGAGTGAAAGAGAGAGTGGGAAAAAAGGGAAAAATCAGGAAAATCAGAAAAATAGGGGTAAAATCGTGAAGAAAAAAAAAATTGGAGACAAAAATAAATTAGGGGGGAAAAAAAAAAAAAAATGGTAAACAAAAATCATTAAAAATAAATAAATCAGAAAACCAATTTAAATCAGTTAATTATCCCACTTAATCACACAGTGTGCTCTCTTCTTTTGAGCAGGCTTGATTATGGGAATTCTCTCCTGGAAAATAGGAATGCTAGCGATGCGAAAACGCTTCAGAAAATAGAAAAATTGAGCGGCGCGTCTGGTATTTGATGCAAGGAAGAGAGAACCCAGTGCTCCGTTGTTGAAACAACTGCACTGGCTTATTCCCATCAAAGAACCCATTGAATATAAACTGGCACTTATGGTATACAGATGCTTAATGAATACTGCTCTGCAGTGCCTCTCTGACCTACAGATCACCCTAAAAAATTTGATATATCATTGCAGTTCACCCCCCCCCCCCCCCCCCCCCCCCCCCCCCTGGTTGGAGAGGATGGGTAGTAGGAGTGGCTCAACGTTTCAAACAGGTTGACTATCCGTCGTCAAGAATGTATTCTAAAAACAAAACTAACCTGACTTTTTGGTTGTCCAGTTTCAGGCTGTGCATCCTTGTTATCAAACAACGGTATTGGTCCACTTTCTCCATCGTGTATCGACACAACAAGGCTACCTGATCTCGTTGCCTTGTGAACAGCGCCCTCATAAGCTCATTCATTGGATAGGCCATCTCCAACCTCTGTATCATATCTGATGAATTGGAATGAATATTTGAGTTCCCATACGTAATATCATAATATTGTCTCATTTTATGCTCTAACTAATTCTAAAGGCTGTAATTCCCATTTGCAGACTTGTGCAAACTCCATGATACTTTGTGAGTGCTTAAATTATATCCTTCAAATTTCATATGTCTAATTTTACGACCATCACTTCTGAAACCTCTTTGTAAGAAATGAAAATCTAGCCCTTTTTCCATACTGCTGTAGAGCAAGTTATTCTCAAATCGACAAATATAATGGTCAAATCAATTTTGAATTATCTTCCGAGTCTAGGAAATAAATTTCTGGAAGTAAACATTCAAAATTTATTTGTTGAAAGCCAGTTTCCATTTTTTTCATTTGGTAGGAGGTTCCTAGAGGTTAAAAGACCTCTTCAATATACCACATGATTAATGGAACTTTAAGTTTTTAGGTCTGCAAAAGGAACAGACCATCTTTAAATCTATTTGAACCGAGTCAGAGTGGTCATGATTGATTCTTAAAGACCGTCAAGACTACTGGGCCAGAAGGGATAAGACCACCCAGCCAGGTCACTGACAGGTGGCTATCTCATCAACTCAGCTCTCAATTAACATAAGAAAAAGAGGATCATGGGGGACCAACAGGCACCGATTGGGGAAGTTTTCTATATAGAGGGAGCAAGTAGCTACAAGTAGGACAGTGGGGCTTTAAGTTGAACAAACCTTTCGTGATCTTCCTAGCTGGTAGTGGATGATCCTCGGTGGGAATCCCGTTGCCAATACCAGCGGCATCTCTGCGTTTGGGCCGGACAAACGACGCCCCATGTGGAGTAGACACCGCATCCGAGGGCAGGAGAAAGGACGGAGTGGAATCCAAGAGAGATAGATACCTGACCGACTTGCTCGAGTAATCTTCCGGGGTGTGGTCTTTGGAATGCTGCCTGGACTTGGGTGTCAGCGGGAGTCTTTGAGCAGGAGATTCACCAGGAAGACCGTTGAGAAAGTCTGGAAGTGTGAGAGAGAAGTGAGAAAGGCTTCTGAGATGCACTACAGTATATTTGGAGTTGCACTGAAAATAGGACAGCAATAGCGATAAATAAGATATAGTAAAATACATCTCATTTCATAGTAGCCTTCAGGCCTTTAACAATTTATTAAATGGTCTCTAAATGAATGCTATCACACATGAGGAAAGCAACTCTTGAAAACCATTCACCCCAAACTTGAGTAAAGGTGATTTTGGCATACTTTTTTAAAATGACCAGTGCGTATAGTCATCCTATCAAATTAAAGAAGACATCATCAACTACATGTATCATACAGTGTACCATTATCATATTCCAGCAATTTCACTTGGTCTTTAAGATATTGGGGCTTGAACTTTCCTTTTTATTGACTTGCAATATATATAAGAATTATTACTTACTTCATAATGAATCCACATGAATATTCAGGACTTAAAAAAAAAAAAAATTATAACTTTTATTGCTCTTTCATTTCAACTAGGAAATAACAAAAATACATTCATAGGCGTTTTACAAATTAATAACTTCCATATTATAATATTCAGGACTTACCTAATGAGTCTTGATTGGCTGTAGCCTGGTGACCCCTGACCCCTCCTCTGAGCGGACTGAGAATGTCTGGATGGTTAGAGGCGTCTAACCCAGAGCACAGATTGTGCACGCACTGCAGGAGATGATAGTTGTGTTCCGACAGAGCCGCCAAGGCTCTCTTGTTCTGGATGTTACCCACTGAGTAATGGCCGCCGTTCTTGACTAGAGGGAGGGCTGATGATTCGGGGCGGGAAGAAAAAAAATGAGAGAAGATAAACGCAACTGAGAAGGGGCATATTGAACAAGAACTTGAAAGATTAGGGCAAGTATTAAAAACGCAATGTACAGAACTGCCTCTGTTATGTGCCCTCGCCTATATTCAATCCATGTGTTAATCGTTTGTTGCTTAAGCCCATTTACTATGACTTTAAATAACAATTTTTTGTTTGTCTATGAGTACACAAGAAATAAAGTGATTACAGCAAATTTATAAGTTATGGAAGTGGATTTTGAAATATAGAAAAAGAGAGAATGAGGGGGGAGAGAGAGAAAGAGAGAGGGGGGGAATCTTTAATGATAAATACAGATCTATACTATAAAATATTTGTTTTTACCCTGATTTCTCTGTTTGTCCTTCTTTTACATATTATTTATTGGTTTATTGGCATTATTTTCAGCCTTATCTTTGCCTTCTATGATTCCACCATTACTGTCTAAATGAAAGATTTTGTAAAGTTTCAATATTTTTAAGTGGAAATAAATAAATTTGATTTGCTACTGATTATCTGTACAAAAATAGTCTTAGAAATACATTTAAATGTACCAGCACTATGAAAACTTTTGTATTAATCGCTTCAGAAATTTAATTTAAAAATCATTATAATCACATGTATATATTCCCATTCATGGTTGGACTTTTAAATTCAATAACTTCATCTACCTCTTCAAGATTTTAGAAGAATACAATAACAAAACAAGGGAAACGCTCTCGGCGGTCTCGCCTGCATGATTACGCAATTCGATATGATGAAAAATTGAGGATGGGACATTATTAATAGGCAGGGTGGGTGGCCCATTAGCAGGCCCCCAAAATTGAAATCCTCTGTACATAATGAGCATTTTGAAGTGAATATTTACAAAGAATCATCCAAATAATTATTTACTATTACAGTGTATAGTGTATACATGTATGATGCTACTGGAAATGTGTACATTAATGCACACAAACTAAAAAAAGAAAAAAAAAAAGAATCATGTAGTACCTTTTGGATCTGAGCTCTTCATATCGTCGCTGTTTTCACGAAGTGACGGTAGTGAAAAAAAATTGCATTCACTTTGCGTTACGATTTTCCTCACTACCGTCACTTCGTGAAAACAAGGACGATATACCAAAACCACAAATTGGCACATATACATTTGCACACTGTGTGTGCGTCCTGATAAATTTCTAAAACAAATTTTCAATTACACAGAGGCCCTTTTAATGCATTACGCAATTCGATATGATGAAAATTTGAGGTTGGAACATTATTCATAGACAGGGTGGCCCATTAGCAGGCCTAAAAAAATGAAATCCTCTAAATATAATCCCATTTTGAAGTGAATATTGACTAAGAATCATCAGAAGAATTATTTACTATTAAATGTACCACGATCGATAACTTGAATGAAATATGAACAAATTAATGAAAAAAACTAGATGGAACTTCGACTGCGCGCAGTCGAAAATGATGCCTCCGTCATAGAGCAAGTTTACAAACCAAAACAGAAGAAATTTTTCAAATTCAAGTTTCATTGTAATCCATCCAACAGGTTCTCAGAATATCGTGATTACAAGCAATTTCTCATATACATATATGACCCTTTGATCTTTGACCTCATAACCCTAAAATCTACTCAGTTCATTGGCTCTGCAAGATGTCCTGAGTTAAATAGTAATCCATCTGTCAGTTCTAATGAGAATGCGTTCACAAGCTATTTTTGCATACATAATGAGCCCATGACATTTGACCTTTGACCTCATGACCCAAGAATCTACTTAGTTCATTGGCTCTGCAAGATACATACATGACCTAAGTTTGGCAGGAATCCATCAATCGGTTCTTGAGATAACCCGATCACGAGCTGTTTTTGCATACATAATGAGCCCTGTGACCTTTGACCTCGTGACCCCAAAATCTAATCAGTTCATCGGCTCTGCAAGATACATACATGACCAAAGTTTGGCAGGAATCCATCAATCACTTCTTGAGATAACGCGATCACGAGCTGTTTTTGCATACATAATGAGCCCTGTGACCT
Source organism: Strongylocentrotus droebachiensis (assembly GCA_035222895.1). Lineage (NCBI taxonomy): Eukaryota > Metazoa > Echinodermata > Echinoidea > Camarodonta > Strongylocentrotidae > Strongylocentrotus > Strongylocentrotus droebachiensis. The sequence continues at coordinate 246,423 of JAVYIG010002178.1, forward strand.
TTGACCTTTGACCTCGTGACCCCAAAATCTAATCAGTTCATCGACTCTGCAAGATACATACATGACCAAAGTTTGGCAGGAATCCATCCATCGGTTCTTGAGATAACGCGATCACGAGCTGTTTTTGCATACATAATGAGCCCTGTGACCTTTGACCTTTGACCTCGTGACCCCAAAATCTAATCAGTTCATCGGCTCTGCAAGATACATACATGACCAAAGTTTGGCAGGAATCCATCAATCGGTTCTTCAGATAACGCGATCACGAGAACGGGACGTACGGACGGACAACCCGAAAACATAATGCCTCCGGCTACTTCGTAACGGAGGCATAATTATTAATTCTTATATTAAGTTGTGGAAACATAATCCAAGTCTACTGACCTTTATCCTTGTGACCTGGAATTTGTGTCATTTGATTTGTGATACTTGATAACCCGTGGGTACAAGTTTCATGGAATTTGAACAATCAATTTTGAAAATATGCTAAAAATTCAAAATCTTGATGTTGATGCCACAACAAAGTCTAAGTTTGTTGACCTAAAATGACCTTTGACCTTAACTTAGTGACCTGAAATACTACTCACATGATTGAGGATACTTGATAACCCTATAGTCTAAGTTTCATCGACTAAGAACTTATACTTTCAAAATTATATCAAAAATTCAAAAACTTAACCTTAGGTTAAGTTTTTGATGTTGATGCCGCCGCCGCCACCGCCGTCACCACCGGAAAAGCGGCGCCTACATGTATGTCTCGCTTTTTTGCTAAGCAGGCTAGACAAAAACAGAAAAAACTTTCTTGAACCCACCATTCTCTAGCTGTGAGATGAAGACCTGAAGACCATTTCTATATACCGCATCCTCATTCTGGTCCTGGTGTTGCTTAGCAACCTGTAGCACCCTCTTGCACCGTCCAAGAATATTACTAACTGCCTCGGACAGGAGTTCCGCATCACTGATGAGACCAGCTTGGCGACACTCCTCAACATCCTTTTCAAGGCAGGATTCTACAGAAACAGAGGAGAAATGATTCTGCATTAGATATTAACTAGATGGAACTTCGACTGCGCGCAGTCGAAAATGATGCCTCCGTCATAGAGCAAGTTTACAAACCAAAACAGAAGAAATTTTTCAAATTCAAATTTCATTATAATCCATTAGCAGGTTCTCAGAATATCGTGATTAGAAACAATTTCTCATATACATATATGACCCTTTGATCTTTGACCGAAAAATCTACTCAGTTCATTGGCTCTGCAAGATGTCCCAAGTTAAATAGTAATCCATCTGTCAGTTGAGTTTGAGTTGAGTTTGAGTTGAGTTTGAAGTTTATTATCCAAAACAAAAAGTACATCAATATAACAATCAAATGTGAATGATTAATTAACATTGAAAGGATAAATGGGACCAGAAAATAGCATTTAATGCTAATCGTGTCTAGTACCACTAACACACAAAAAGTATCACAGCAATAAATGAGAATGTAATGAATAAATATGAATAACTATTGAATACATACCTAAGCTACAAATTATTCTACATCTAGGGTAAATATGTTCTGTGCTTATATACAAAGCTTTGGTATTTTACACTAAATAAAAGATGAAGAATTATATAACATAATATTTACAATAAGGCAAGAGCCTTGGTTCTAAGTTATAAACAACTATTCTATTAACATTTGTGATATAAGAGTTCTACGAAAGCAAGATACTGATGCTTTCTCCCGTACAGAAAGGGGTAGACCATTCCAATAGCGTGTGCCTCTGAATGACATTGAAAATTTACCTTGCGTTGTCCTTACTTTAGGCACACTTAACTTCTTACTTTCTCTTTGTCTAGTCTCATAGTTGTGCTCTATGAAACAGCAATACTGAATTAGAGACTGTGGCAATTTATCATGGGAATGATAAATTTTAATGGGAATGCGATCACAAGCTATTTTTGCATACATAATGAGCCCATGACATTTGACCTTTGACCTCATGACCTAAGAATCTACTCAGTTCATTGGCTCTGCAAGATACATACATGATCTAAGTTTGGCAGGAATCCATCAATCTGTTCTAGTGATAATGCGATCACAAGCTATTTTTGCATATGATGAGCCGCATGACCTTTTACCTTGACCTCATGACCCCAAAATCTAATCAGTTCATCGGCTCTGCAAGTTACATACATGACCTAAGTTTGGCAGGAATCCATCAATCGGTTCTTGAGATAATGCGATCACAAACTGTTTTTGCATACACAATGAGCCCTGTGACCTTTGACCTTTGACCTTGTGACCCCAAAATCTAATCAGTTCATCGGCTTTGCAAGATACATACATGACCAAAGTTTGGCAGGAATCCATCAATCGGTTCTTGAGATAACGCGATCACGAGCTGTTTTTGCATACATAATGAGCCCTGTTACCTTTGACCTTTGACCTCGTGACCCCAAAATCTAATCAGTTCATCGGCTCTGCAAGATACATACATGACCAAAGTTTGGCAGGAATCCATCAATCGGTTCTTCAGATAACGCGATCACGAGAACGGGACGTACGGACGTACGGACGGGACGTACGGACGTACGGACGTACGGACGGACGGACGGACAACCCGAAAACATAATGCCTCCGGCTACTTCGTAACGGAGGCATAAAAATGGTGGGAATCTTCTTAAGTCCATGTGTAATTGTCATTTACACAGTTTAATATCATTAAATGGTTCTACCAGGGAGTTGAGCATTCCATATCTTGAGTTACGGTCATTATGAAAATACAGAATTATTGAACAAATTATTTTAAAAAATATTACTGTTATTATAAACACTAGAAATATATAATAATAATAATAATAATATTTAATTTGTATAAAGCGCTTATTACAAATGTCTCTAAGCGCTTTACAAATATACTATTATATAATGTCTACCTAACAGATTGATAGACAATACTCGATAGTTGAGTACATATAATAAGCGTTAAAGGATAAAGATATCAGCAAAATTTGGAGTCTGTTATGTATGACTATATGACTAAATAGCACACAAGATTGCAAATAATCCACCGCACTGCCAAAATACTAGGCGGTGGTTGCCCGAACATGTTAATTTCAATTTCATTTTTTTCTTTTGGTGGGGGTGGAGGGGGGGGGGGGGGGGGGGGGAGGTCGGTGGTGTCTGCAGCCTATTCAGATGCACCTCCCTACTCTAGGGCATACATCTAAGAAGCAGAATTACATCTCACCCGATACATCAAGGAATCTTCTGGCTTCGATCAGGGCGTCGACAATGTCCACCAACTGGTGCACGCCACTGTGCCACTCCCGCCTGACCAACTTGAGATGCTCTACTGCTCCTTTATTGGTTAGATCTCTACGCACTGCAAGGCATGATGGGAAGACATCGGCATCCAACTGCTCCATGTTGCTGACGAGAGTAAGGATTTCCTGTCCCTCTGCATATATAATAATAATATTATACAAATAACGCACGGCCCAGAGTGCAATAGCGGTGAATGCAGTACGCGCGAGGTTTCTTTAGATTGGTGCCGCTCTGTGCAACGAGCCGCTTGCGGCGAGTTGACAGTGCGAACCATCTGAAGAAACCGAGCGTACACTGCATTTACGTTTATTCGCACAACAGGGTCAAGTGCGTTATTTGTTTTATAAAATAGCGACACAAATAGCAACAAACGAAACTTTAGATCTTAAGTTAGAGTCTACGAGAGTTCGATCTAGATCTAGAGTTATGTTGGTTCTAGACTAGTCTAAGTCTAGACCTTGCAGGCTTACCAAAAAGTCAATGGGATTCATTGCCTTGATTAAAAATAAAATCCATACAGTGTCAGTGGGTCTAGAGACGAGTCTACATCAGACAGCTGAAATTCCTGGCTTCATTATAAAATCCGAAAGTTAAAACAGGCCTAAATCCAAGGCAAAAGTAAAATAAAAATTTGCTTTTTAATAATACCCCGCTCTAGCTAGCTAGCTAGAGCTAATTAAGCTACGCGTACGTACGTGTACGTTGCGCTGGGGATCATGGTGGAGCGTACAATATTAGCTACGCGTAGCCTACAATAATTGCAATGCACTCGAGGGAGCGCGTACTACACGTACGCGCGCGCACTGGATCTCCATGGTCACGCGTACGCACCGTGCAATATAACTTTTTGCTGCGCTTTTTCTGCACTCATTTCTGCAAAATCGTGCTTGCATCAAAAATTTGTCAATGTCATGTGACGCGTATTGACCAATCACGATGCTTAAAATACTAGAGCCATTTTATAAGGATATTTATATAGCGCCGGTATCCGCCAGGCTCTGACGCTCGTCCTTTACACATATTACCGTAGTTGTAGCCAAGCTGCCAAAGTAACTAGCGCTCCAGCATATCAGGTATCCATTTACACCTGGGTGGAGAGTGGCAAATGTAGATTAAAGTCTTGCCAAAGAACATTAGTGCCGCGGCGGGGCTTGAACCCTGTACCTTGTGATCTGCAGTCGAGTGACTTATCCACTAGACCACAACAAGTATTTACTAGTCCAGTCTCTACTTTTAGAATGGCTTTATTCGCAATAAATTCAATTTCTCTGAATCAGAATGTTTCCAGTAATTATTAGAAGTTTTGAAGAAAAGTGGCCTATATCTAATAATAGTCCACCAGAATTCTATAGCTCAGTCCATACAGCTCATATTATTGTAGATTTACGTCATTACGTTTTAAAGAGTAGAAAGTATTTTGTTTTTCAAATGCTTATGCACTATTGGGATTTAACCCAAGCTGAGTTTTTAGAAACATTCATGCATAGGATTAAAAACTCTAACGGTCAAATAAATTACCTGTACTTCTATATTTCTTGCTATTTAATCATTAGAAATGTTCTACATGTATTATCAATGTATGCTATATGTATACAGTTATCATCTTATGTAAGTTTCAACTCACGATTGCTGTCCACACAGCTGGCTGCCACAAAGCTAGTCATCTGAAGAAGTCCGTCTGCATGATCATGAAAGGCATCATCTAACGGCTGTAGAAGCTTAGTACAGATGTCCTCTCTCAATGGACCTTTCTCCTGAATAAAATACAAGTTTGAATCTGGTTGAATGTTGGTCAATTTTGGTTAAATATTCGCTAATTCTGGTTAAATGTTCGTTAATTCTGGTGAATTCTCTTTAATTCTGTCTGCTGATCATGAAAGGCATAGTCTAATGGCTGGAGAAGCTTGGTACAGATGTCCTCTCTCAGTGGACCTTTCTCCTAAAAACAACACAAGTTTGACTCTGGTTAAATATTGGTTAAATGTTGGTTAATGCAGGTTAATATCAGTTAATTCTGGTTTAAAGCCCCTCTAAAGCGTTAGGAATCCCAAAATACACCAAAAGTTGGCTCACAAAATTTCACTTCAAATTTGTAATGATGTGAAAGAGGATGGCATTAAACACACACTACTGCAAAGATTTCCCCCAAAAAACGTGTTTGAAGTTAACCATTGATAAAAGAATTTGGGTTTTCTGTTGTATGCAGAAAACCCAAACTTTGTGTCCTTTCCTCAACATTCGTCTTTAAACAAATTCGTTTTGAAAATCTTTACACAAGTGTGCCATAATGATATCCTTGTTAACATCATTATACAATTTACATGAAATTTTGCCACAACATTTCGGGGCTCCCAACACTTTAGAGAGGCATTAATATCTATTGATTCTTTTTAATTATATTTAATTATGTTTACTGATCAGGGAAGACATCAACCAATGGTTGACAAATAGACAAATAAATTGAAATTACAATTGATCAACTCCTGATTGATACCAGTGAATATCATTCACTCAATATAATGAGAATCTAAAGTCTAAAGAAAACTTCAAACAAAAAAATTGGTTGCTGTATTTTGTATTCTAAAGTTTTATCCAGAAAGTTTAATTAATCAAAAACAAATACGGCTTAATACAAATACAAACCTATACCTTTAATGGCAAATAACAAATCATGCAGCCTTTTTAGAATGATAGATCCTCACACTCCACCCAGGTGAAGTAAATGGGTACCTGGTAGGAATTTATTGCTTGAAATGCTAGAGCTCTGTATGGCAGCCATGCTAAAGCCAGGGTAATAATAGGAGGGTCAAATCTGACTGACATGAGCGCTATACAAGAACCCACTATTATTATTATTATTATTATTTATCGATACCTCAATTTGTCTTTTTAAGTTTTGAGAATTCTTTTTTGAAACGTTAATCAGGAGGAAATAGTTGTTGATCAAATGTTGTTGTTTTCAATTCCGTGCTCAGCAAACTCTGAAGTCAAGCAAAGTTAGAAAGTTACCGACAACCTTTTTTCAACACAGTGTTAACATCAGGGCCCCATTTTACAAAACTTGTCATCAGTGACAAATGACAATTTTTGTTATAACCTAGTGAAATCCTTGCTTCTGATTGCAAGTTCAAGTTCAAGTTCAATTTATTTCTCCACAAATGCAAAACATAGGGAGCTACATAAAGTAAAATACATACACACAATACAATAATAGAACAATTGTACATTATATATAAAATGACTCCAGTTGGAGCAATGTATGTTTTAAAAAGAAAAAAAATCAGCAAATGTGGAAGGGGTACGGTAGTCAAAAATCAAAAATGATTTGTCAAGGACTACCCCCAGTAATACAAACAAAATTATACAATTAAAACTTAAAAGTAAATATAAGGTAAAATGATGAGGTGGTACCAATAACGAGAAAGAAGAGGGAGAAAAATATCAAAGACAGGGGGGGTGGGGGGGTGCATCTATATGTGAATGTTGTAAAGGATGGGTAAATTAACAGGAATAATCTTAACTTAGCCTTTAATGAATACAATGAAGAACAATTTTTGATGTCAGGTGAAGGATGACTCCATAACATAGGTCCATTGAAGGGTATCCGTTTTTGTAAAAAAGAAGTCTTAGCTATGGGTATATGGAAACTACTTGCATTTCTTGTAGCATATGAATGAATAGAAGAGTTCAGTATAAAAAGGTCATCAAAGACAGGTGGCAAGTTGTTATGTTTGTACTGGAACATGAATTGACCAAGCTGCATAATATATATAGAATTAACATTTAAAATATTCATCCGTTTAAATAGGGGTGCAGTATGTGCTCGGTAAGAAGATTTGGTTATCAAGCGTATGGCTTTCTTTTGAAGAACTAAAAGTCTATATTCAGAAGGGTTACTGAGCAGTTGCCCCAAACAATATTTGCATACGACAAGTAAGGAAGCAGCAACGTATTATAAAGGTTACATAAGATTGGCAAAGGAAATAAAAAAAGAAAATTGAAAAAAAATCAGGTGGCTGTTTTCACAGTACATTAACATTTGTGTTTGCTTCTGAGCTTTATTGAAATATTTAGGTAATATTGACTGCCTTCTGGGCAATACGACATATATCGCCCAAACCGAAGGTGAGGGTGATATATGACAAGTCGTATTGCCCTGAATTAGGCAGTCAATATTACTATTATTAACCACATCAGACATCTAGAGCAAACAAGAAACTCTTACTATCTTATACTCTTAAATTTTGTAGGCTACACAGGGTTTCCTAGCATTAGAAGTTGCAAAAACATTGTCAAACCAGCTGTTCATCCAGTGTTTGACAGATTTTCGATACACTGCAAACAGTTTGCCTAGGGTGTGATTGTTACGTCATAATAGAGTTCGCGCAAAGTGCGCATTTTCTTATACGCGATGCGCGATGTAAATTACAGTAGCTGATGCGCGATGTAAATTACAACTGGATCTACATTATTGCTCACTAGTTTAACACGCATTTTGCCATTGACTTTTCTGAGCGGGCTAAAATATTTGTCCATTGATTTACTGTATAACCTATATTGCCCGCCAAATTACACACAAAATCCCATTGACTTTTCTGAGCGGACTAACTTATTGTAATTTTGTTGGCTTATCCATCAAACCTTGAGGGCAATAACATTTAAAAATTGCCCTGCTCAGATGTCTGATACGGTTAATAATATAAAATATTGTACAATTAACATTGACTGATTTTTGTAATTTGTCATTGAAAAAAGCTTCGTGGAATGGGTCCCAGGACAATTTTACATTGACAGGTAAAAGTGTCAATGGGATAAATGAAATGGGACTGAAATTTTGTTTCTAATGTCAGAAATTTGTATTCACCTTTAACCTCACTGTGGACGTCTTCACCAGACGATCCAGCGGTTCCGTCGTCTCCGTGAAGGCATCTACCACCTGATGTACGAGGGCGCTCTTCACCAAACTCTCCAGGGTCAAGAGGTCATGGGCTAATCGCTCACACGACTCCTTGAAGTCTGAGTCGAGCTGGCTGTACGAGGGGTCATCTTGTAATGCTTCAAGGTCCTTCATCACATCTGATCTGAGTTGTAATATCTACAATTCAAGAAAAATCCCCAAAACGATGACCATAGATAGATACAGTGAAACCTGTCTATAAAGACCACCAAGGGAGACAAGAAAAGTGGTCTTTATAAGCAGGTGGTCTTTATGTACAGGTTCCTTTAGTACATATTTCAATGAGAAACAATTTTCAAGGAAAAACTAAAATGTGGTCTCTGTAGACAGGTGGTCTTCCTACGCAGGTGGTCGCTAAAGCACGTTTGATTGTATATGTATTATCTTTTGCAAAGGATATGATGTCCTTGACCCCACAAATAAGTTACAGAAGGGTAGGGGTATGGTTTGAGATGGTAATTGAGGTGCTATATCAAATAAAAGTACAACGTTTAAAAGAAAGTGATACAAGGAGGCTGATTGATATAGGCCTGTTAAAACCCAATTACAGAACCTCACGAACACATGCTCTATCCGGTATGGATAAAAAACGGAAGGCCCTATTCGCATAGACACTCTATGAGGGCAACAATCTTCTTAGATACATCTAACCCATGGCATTGACCCTTCACCCTGTTCATACTTTCGATCTTGACCGTCATCCTCACCTGTTTGCAAACAGAGACTATTTCATCTCTGATATCTTCTCGGGAAGAAGCAGCGATGCTCATGCCGTGTCTGATGGTCTGCTCCAAGACACCATCAAAACCTTTGTCAAGTTTGAACCTCATGTTGGGTGACAGCAGGTCCACTAACTATTAAGACAAAATAACAATAACAACAACAATAATAACAACAACAACAACAACAACAACAACAACAATAATAATAATAACAACAATAATAATAACAATAAAAAAATACATTAACAAAATAATAATATGTCTTGTTCACCCAGGGTAGCCTCATCAGTATCAATACTGTTCTCCCTGAGGGCCCTGCAATCACATTATTACCCCGGCTTTAGCATGACAACAGTTGCTGAGAAAATAAGGGTCCGTATCAATACCTCTTATGGGAATGATGAGAAAAGGGACAATAATTGCTGTGCAATTGCAATCACACACATTAAACTTAACTTTTGAGTTTAACTTATGTGCAGATAATGATTTCACAACATTTCTTCTAACAGCACTAAAAATCAATCGAAACCATATTTGTAAAATGGGTATCACGAAGACGGATACATGTATTGGTTTAAGGATTTGGATTTGAAATTGACAGGAAACTTGGCATCTGTGAAAAGAACATGATTGAAAATGCAATTTTTTTTTACCCAAATACTTATCAGTCAATCCTAACACACTAAGAGAAGCTAATTCTACTGAGGTAGCTTAGAAAACAAAGATCCCTAATACATTGACCAGATAAATCTTTTGAAAAAGCAACATGTTTGGGATCTTCTCCAAACAATTCAATACCTTTTCCATGTTATGAGCGAAGTGGCCCGGTCTATCATGAGTATCTGTGCTCTGCCCTCTGCTGGAAGCCTGTGTTAAAGCCTCTGTGATCTGCCTCACACACTCCCCAACCTGTTTGCATGAGTAGTCTCGACTCGCCTGTCATCAACAGAAAACCGATGAACAATGTAATGTCAAACTGACAAAACTAATTTCAATCTTCTTTTATACATGATCCATGATTTGATCTATTCTTCTAACTGTTACTGCATGAATGTGCCTCTTTGTACATACCATTTAACTATCGCACATATATATATATATATATATATTCTTAAATTTAAATAAGAAATTTTTAAAAAAATCATAGTATGATCACTGCATAAAAATACCTACAGTATTGGGATTTAAGTCCTCTACAAAGTTTCAAGTTATTCATTGCTGCTTTTGTTTATTAAATAGCAGTAACTATTCTTGAAATATGTGCACATTAAAGAACATTTTTTTCACTCTCCTTTACAAATAAGAGAATAATCTCATAGGAAATTATAGAATCAAATCATCTTGCAGGCACAACTATAATAAAGTTATTTTTTTTATTGGAAAAGCTGTAATCTGAAATGAATGATTAAAGCGAAGATCAAACAGCCACTCAAAAATAGACCATCATCATACCTTTGCCTGTACATTGGTTGGGTACTTGACGTAGCTTTGCATTGAAGAGTTGAGGAGAGGCATCGCCCTCTTGAGTCCCGACAGAGCAGAGAGTATCCTTTCTTTCTTTTGAGGGTCGTTGAGATCCTGCTGCCTTTTGTCACACAGATCACAGAGCATGAGAACAGACTCCGTAAAGTCCTAGAGAGAAAAAGAGCATGAAATGTGAAAAAATGTGATGTAGATTCTGAATATATAGCTTCATTATGGCTTAAAGGCATCGTTTAACAATGTTGAATCTGAGATACACGGCCCTACGTGTTATCAGTGTCTGTGATAGGGTAAAATAATGGAGGCCTAAAAAAAATTGTGCTTCAAAATGATTAAGAAGTGCCTCAAAAAAGGAAAAATCTTTGAGTGACCGGTTTTACCATACTTGTTTTCTTCAATAGACTGTAGTATTATATACATAAACCATTAGGAAAACGCAACATTTGGTTTCGATTTCCAATCATAAATATCTTAATAATCATACAGGCGATCGGCTTGTAAAAGTCATGGGGTGCCTGACTGACCTAAAGGTTCATAATTATCATTGCAGCATGAGCTAAATCCAGGATTTTGTTTCAGAATCTGAGACAAAGTTACCGGATCCCTTTAAAGATAAAGACCAGTTTTGGTTCAGCGATTGCATTGTGAAAGAAACGTTGTGGAATCGATCAGAAAAGGTTGATCATCTAGCATATAAGTATTGGTGTGTACAGGCACAGCGGAGCACCCCAATTACCGTGCGATCGACTCTCGTCCAGTAAACATCATTGGCATAAAATCAACAATTGTGTACCGATCGATGCGAAAAAAAGTAAACAAATCTGAAGAAAAATTCTTCATTAATGTGATGGATATCAGCAATCAAAGCTACTAAATCAAGTATTTAATAAATTTGCAAGACACTCATGTGTATAAAAAGAGTTATTGATGCACCGAAAATGTGAAATTTAAGGGATAGTTTTGACGAACAAAAACTAAAAAAATGAGATACAAAATCACCGTAAAATTCACCTTTTTTTTAGAGCGAGAAAGAATTGCCTCATATGAACAGAAAGAAAATTTAATAATCTCAATCCTTCTGAAATATCTCTTTCTATAGTTGCTAGATAGGGTAGAGTCAGAGCAAAACATACCCCAATGTCCGAATCTCATGGAACAAAAATAATCCTTCGTGTGCGCAAAATGTTATGACCAGTCCCATACATTCAAACATGTGTAATGTCTAAACCTCGCCTGTGCGTTGGCTATACATGTCTTGCCAGCCGAATGCACACGTGCACGCTAATGGCTCAGCTGTTTCGATCTGGCCTGCACTGGGCCCTAAGACGCATGCGCATGCAGTACATCGCTGAGATCGATGACGTCATGTTCAATGAGTTCGCTGACTACAAATGAAGCCCCATGAAAAAGAACGTTGTAACTATAAAAAATACAGCGAGAAAGCGAAAATTTCGCCCATGTATGGATTCAGCCCTCATGAATATTCATGCCAAGTCTCTACTTCGTGCAAAATATATATATACGATATTGGCAGTAATAAAGGCGCAACGCAAATTTTAAGATTTGACATTCTAGCAAACACATGTTCGGATTCACGCAGATGTCCGTTGGTTATTCAAATAGAACGGGCTGCTAATGATATGCAAATTGGGGTGCTCCGCTGTGCCTGTGTACTGCAAGGTTCTGGAATCATCAAAATGATAAGAAATTTGGCCCAGCTAGTCTTGGTAAAGTTACAAGCACTGTACACAAAAAGATGTATATGGGACTACGCACACGTGCGCGACACGTGCGTATTATCTATTTGGTCCCAATAGATAACTAATTTACCAAATATATCAATTAGTAGGCGGTTTCCCGGCAAAATTTGTGTCATCACGTATTAGTCATAACATATTCTTTCAATGATTGGTAATAATAGCTTCCGTTTAATTTTTTGAAATTGGGGCGTTTCCAATACGGGTCTTTACCTTTAAGGTAGAAGATGCCCTAGAGAGCGACATACCTTGAATGTGGTGACTAATTCCTTCATGGAGCCTACAACTCTAATGTTCTGTAGTCCCTCTGTCACCCAATCACAGGTATCTAGGATCCGATGGACCTCAGCATCATCAGAAATAAGAAGGACCTGAAACAACAAAGGATATATTCAATAATTTCAGAGATAATAATAATACTAATCAGGTCAATTTATATTAGGTATCACAGCTAAAGTTTGAAAGTATCTACATTTCATTTCCCCTGCCAATTTCATTTTAGAGCACATGGAAAGAAAAGTTTTGATACCTCATTTGTCAAATTTGAATAAGTACTTTTGAAAATACGGCAACTTACATAAGAGACGAAATGGTCAAATTTTGCGTAATTAGGCTATAACTGACAATTAGCCATTTTCAAGGTGACATAATTTTGTAATTAATTGATGAATCACCTTTCTTTTCAAGAAATCTGTTCTCTGTATGGATTTCTACATGCCTATTTTTTTTCAGGTTCTTTAGACAAATATTTTTTTTTGTGGAATTTTTCAAATAATTATATGAAGCCCATTTTGATGTGTGTGACAAATGGCTATTTTTCCGTCGCCGGAACAAGTTTTCATGGGTTTTGAAACATGGCTAGATTTAAGAGTGTCTATCAAGAGGGGCTGAATTTCGGCATATCTGGGGTATATATATAGCTTAATTATTTCTGTAAGGGGGCAGGTCCAAGCTATTGTCCCCTCTGGGGGTCAAATTTCATCTTTATATATATTTAACAAACTATACCTCATTTTAAAGCTGAAACTATGAATTTTATGAATCTGATAAAAAATTAAAAAAATTATCAAAATACGAAGAGTGCCAAGGTCACGAACTTCGATTTGTATTAATTAGCGTGACGTACGGGACATTACATTTTTATTTTTGTATCTCGTTTGAATTATTTGTTTAAAATTAAATATCTCAGGACATGATGACCATCATGCTAGAAAATAGAAAAAAAATATAAAAACTTTCAAAATTAATTAATTATGCAAATGAGGTAGGTTCCAAAGTGTGATGTCCCGTACGTCACAATTTGATCATAATTTGTTTAATTTTAATTATGAAAATAATTTTTTTTTTTAAAGATATTCTAGGAAGTTCTAATTTAGATGAATACCTAACAAAAAATAGGTTTAACAAAAATTTCGAAAATTCTGTGTTGATTACATGTACATAATCAAATTAAGAAATGTGACGTACGGGACAAGTGTGTGACGTACGGGACAACCCCATATAAAACCAATGCGAGATGTGAAAAAGGAAATGACCAAAAGGAGAATATATACTGTGTTAGGAAACTTGTTGTATACAGGGATATATGAACATTCCAACTGGGTCCCTTCTAGGAATTTACTTGTTTGTACTTTTGTTGTTGTTTTATGTAATTGTTGTTAATGTAATTAGTCTTCAAGCCAGACCCCTGGTATTATCAACTTTGGTATTTTGCCAGTTGATGTCTCCAACATTGGCAGGATGCTAAATATGTAAATCATAATAGTGTACTAGTTCCAGGAATGAGTCTAATGAAATTATATGGTAGTGGATGCACCAGAAGCTGGCTTTTACAACTCATAGGTGCTGCAGGTAAGAATAGCACATGTATGCTATCAAGCTCTCCATGTGAGGTTTTTTTATATTCTATTTAAATGTCATATATGATGGTAAAGGATTACAGCATGCACTCTACATGTTATGGAGCCAGCTCTGGAATTCTGATCTCCTAAAAACTAAATCATAACTTTTAAGGAAGGATAGCCTTTTTGAGTATTTCACACTCTCACCCACTTAAGATTTTGATCACTTTTACAACCATGCATTTTTGTTGAGTTTGCTTTAAATTAATCTTTTGAATTGTGGAAAAGGTCACACAAACGTTTAGGGTTTTAATTTCTTATATCTGGTGGTGTTAATAAGATGTTTTAATCAATACGAAATACATTCAAGATTTATATTTTTGTATCCATCTTTCACAAACATGTAGGCTACATTAATGTACATCAAAATTCTTGAATATATGACAGCAACATGTATACATGTTCTAATCTGTGATAAAAGGATATAAAAAAGACAATATGTCCAGCATTATCTTTGAATTCCTTCAAAATTCTATGATATTACTATCAAATAATTCAAACAAGCTATGAAGAAAATACTTCATATTTTTAATGTATCTTTGTTCACAAACACTTGGAACATAAGAAATGTTCTTTGACAAAATATGATGTGCCAAGTGTGCCCCTGTGTTTCAAACAAGTTTAAATAAAAGTTTTCAAGTTCAAGTTCATCTTCTTCATTAATTATTGTTTAAAAACATTTTGCAATGTTGAATGGAATGGATAAAAGAAATAAGAAAAGAAGCATGACTGCACATGATAGATGGGTAAATGGAATAAAAATGGTATAATATAGTGTGTATGAATATTAATTAAATTTGTTTTCTTTGTTAAAGTAATATTTGTATTGATTTACCTCATAAATTAACACAGATGATATTAAGTAATGGTCAGAGGATCTAATTGGGTTCTAAAACACTCTAATTGTCACTGATTTAAGTTTAAATTGTTCACATTTAACAAATTTTGACGAAAATTCTCCATTTCAATGCATTTTCCCATAGGGAAAAGTTGTCCCGTACGTCACGTGTCCCGTACGTCACGTGCACACATTTATGTTTTGGTATATTACATAATAACGAAAGGTCAGAAAAATATGGTAATAGTTGTGATTAATGCTTGATTCCATAATGAAGTAAGATATCATTACCATAAATCTCATAACTTGATAAATTCAGAGAACTTTTATGATGAACTTATTTTTGAAAAAGTCAGAAATTCTCTGGTCTCGTACGTCACGCAGCACATTAATTACATTAAAAATTAATTTATGAATTGGTCAGAACTAAAACTTTTCACAAATGAACTAGCCCATAATAGCCACAGACTCATACCAAAAGATAGTCATATAAATAATGACATCCATTGTTATTTCTTGTTTAAAGTCTCTGAATGTCCTGTACGTCACAAAGCAAATAGCTTGGACCTGCCCAAGGTTGGACCATCAAATCCATTTAAATTAATTTTAAATGGCATTTGAAAATGGCTCTGAACTCTTAAAACTTCATATTTTAAAGCACCCTTAAGCTTTTTTGTGTGTTTTCAAGTCTGCCTAAATTGAAAACCGTTAATGTTAGGGGAATGAATTTTGGCACATCAATAGAAAGTATGGCAGTGATGGATCCAGGGTGGGGGGGGGGGCACAGGGGGCACGTGCCCCCCCCCCCCCCCCCCCCGGCCAAAAAAAATATGTTAAAATCAGCCCTAAATTCCCCCAAAATGTACTGAAAAACAGGGACGTGCAAACCCCCCCCCCCCCCCCCCCCCCACGCGACCCCCAAAAAAAATTCAAAAAAAAAATATGGCAAAAAGGTGACCTTACCCCCCCCCCTCACCAACGTAGCAAATTTAACAATTTAAAAATTTCTTGACCCCCCCCCCAAAAAAAAAAAAATGTCCTCTTACCCCCCCCCCCCCCCACCCCCACCGCCCTCCCTCCCCCCTAGGCCTACATAACTTATTTACTATATAAACAAAAATAATAACAAATCCCTTTTAATTGAAATTCATAAATTGAATACACGATCTTAAATTTAAAAACTCTGGGAAAACAATAAATGCCCTTTAAATCCTTGGCCTGGGTTCACAATCACAACATGAGAATAGAGACACCAGTATGGGCGGTGCACTGCCGCCGAGCTATCACCGAGTGTGTGTGTGTGTCATTGGGTTTTCATACAGACGTGCATCAACTTCTTGATCAATCAGATATGATTACTGAAAAGACACTGCCTGAATTTAATTGGAATTTAATAATTATTTTCCAAAGATCAGAAAAGCCGTCATTACAGTTATTTGATTTAGATTAAAACACACAAAATATTTTTTTTCTGACGAAATTTGATTAAATTTTCACTCTATAAATTGACAAAGATTACACAAGTTTGTTCTTGAATTTCTTAAAAAGTCACTTTGAAATTCAAAGTTCACTCGCATGACGTGCAAGAAAAATTGTGAGTGGAAAAACACAAACATGTATTATTGGTCTTGTGATCGCTTTAAAATCTGTTTAGGTTACGTTAGCATAATAATTACGTAGAAATATATATGTATTTACTAATTTGTTCGCCAAATGCTGCAAATCCTGCCTCAGTTTCGATATTTGAAGCCTCAGGATTCATGCTCCGTTTCGGATCTTGATGGGACGGCAAGCGGCGGTGCGGTGATGCGACACGTGGGCCGTCGGATCCCCGTGCGAAGCTGGGGGCTTGCTCGCTGTAGTCACTCTCGCTCAGTGCGTATTATACACAGAGTACAGCTGTACTAATCGGATTCGCGCTCTAGCGCCATCTAGCGGTCATTCTTAATATTTACATGATCGTATTCTCCAGTAAATTCTCTTTCTTCTCGTATCAAAATTGAATTAAAAGTATGTTTTTCTGATATAGAAAAATTGTTTCAAACTTTTCACTCTGATTTTTCACGATCTTTTTTAAACATACCCCCATCAGTTTTTATATGAAAATAAAGCTTAAGATGTGCTCTTTCCAACCAGTGGATTTTTAAAACTCAAAGACGAATGACGTTCAGGCGAATTGAGCTAAAACTAGGGATACAAATCGGCCGTCAAAAAAAAATGGCGACAAACAAAGTGAGACCGTACGAATTAGAGGGTAAATCTCAAGCAACTGTGTCGTAAAGTAATTAATGGATTTTGATGAAAATGACATGACATGAAAGACAGAATCCTGAGCTTTCGAGAGACATATAATTTTATAATATTTATTTTTTCCATGATATGAAAATCTTCCTTCACAAAGAGAGAATTTGCGTGGTTGAGCTCTGTGTGTCCCCACTCAACGCAGCTCTTCTGTGATACCTATTTATATACTGCAGCTACTATATACCATGCTATGATGAAGATAAAAATCCAGGCAGAAGCAGTGCTACTTTACTAGTCAAAAGCTCCTGAAAACAAATGCAACTTCATCAAACTTTGAAGACACCAGCAGATAAGGCTTCGCAATTTATCACCAAAAGATACTTCATATGAAAAAAAGAGTTAGCCTAGCAAAATGCTCTCTCCCCCGTTTCGTTCACTTTTTCTCTTACTTGATCTATGACACCATCTCCGACCATTTTTGGTCCTAACAATCGATTCCTGCCAGGTATTCTGGGTTAAGTGTGGCAAATGTAGATTGATGATATGCAAAAGGATGTTAGTGATGTGTCAGAAACTCAATCCCTGTATCCTGTGATCCATAGTTACAGGGACATATCTACTAGACAACAACACATTCTAGAAAGCAATGGGGGACCCTCATACTAATTCCTATCCTAAGGACAACATGCACCAATAACATACAAACCCTACACAGATCATGTGCGTGTAGTTCATGGTGGTCTCTATAGTAATCTCTGTACTACAATCAGCATGTTATCTAGAACTACCTTTGTGATTGTGTGGTTTGGCATACAGGTTTCAATAAAAGAAAATAGAGGACCTACCAATTAATTCCTATCCCTGCCCTGAGACTTCATGTAATTCTGAATAAACCTGTTCCTCACACAAACCTTCATTGGTAGTCTCCTTGTGCCATTCAACATTTTGCTAGCTTAGCTGTTAAGGGTTTAGCATATGTTTGAATGTATGCAATTACGGGACCTACACACTAATTCCTATTCTAGGGACTATCTAAACTTATACATGGTAGTCTCTAGCAGTCTCCTTGCTGCGGTCACCATACTGTCTCTATCTCGGTCTGAAAGGGGTTTAGCACAATTATGGAACCTACATACTTAGTCCTAAGCTAGGGACTACCTCTACATGTACATACCTTCATGGTAGTCTCTAGTAGTCTCCTTGCTGCGGTAACCATGTTGTCTCTTGCTGGCTCCGAGAGGGGTTCGGCTTGTAGGCGCTGTACTGCCATCAACATGCTTCGACCTGCCGCTATGCTTGCATCACATACCTCTGGCATCTCTCTCTGTAGTTTCTGCAAAGCAAAGCCATTATTGGTTGAGCTAATAAAGTTTTTTTCTTTTCCATGGATCATTCTTCAACTGTGAAGACTTTGAACTAGTGTTAGATGATCAAGCAAACAGGCTAAGATAATCCCCCAAGTTATGAGTTTAAATATTGTAATATTGTATTGTCTCAGGGTGTTTTTTTTTCCAACACATACTTTCTTTAAATCCCAAATTCTCTGTGCCAGCAGATTTGCAATTTATAGAACATGCGCAGTTTCATTGCGATTATATTGTAAATGACAACTTCATTGCAATTAAAATACATAGTATATTTGAATAATTTAAGTCCCATAATTGTCTTTTCCTATAGAGGTGGAAAAGATATAATTTGTATTTCTTTTCCAATCTAACTATAGTCTAGGCAGAGCTTTGAATTGCTTCATATAAGACTTTCTTTTCAGTGTTCAAAATAAACTTTAAATCTGAGATACACTAAAATTTGGACTGTACAACATTTTGTGGTTACAAATAATGGATTTAAATATATAAGTACCTCATCATCTGTATCTCTTGCCATTTTGTGACCGACCTGCACAAGTTCTTCTGTAGCTCTCAGGACAGTTTGGGCAAATGGAATTAGATTGGGCAACTTGCCCCCCCTCCCTCTCTGCTGTCTCATTCAGGATGATAAGCTGAGATACCTGGATGTGCATAAAACAGAATGGGAGCTTAAAGATAAACACCAGTTATGGTCATGCGATTGCATTGTGAAAGAAACGTTGTGGAATCGATCAGAAAAGGTTGATCATCTAGCATATAAGTATTGGTGTGTACTGCAAGGTTCTGGAATCA